>JAZHYW010038008.1:0-41939 GCA_037355805.1 Ixodes ricinus | reverse complement strand
CCAGCAAGCCAACCACTGCCTGCTCCTCGCAAACGACCTTTTTAACCCTTTATTGGTCACAGATGTTTCCATGATGAGAAAAAATTTATTAGACAACGTTTTGTGGTTAAAATGGCGCAATCATGCAGATGAAAAATAATGTCTAGCAAGAGTCACAACATTTGTCCAGTTCCAGATCTGTATCCCAGTGGATACATTGCCTCTTAAGGTAACCCTTACAGCCCACGAGTGTGGAAGCTCCAGAAACAGTTCCTTCGTTCCGTGAAGCACAGGAGCATGTCACATTTCGTGCACTTTACACGTGTTTGCCCGGTGGAACAATACCGGCACCTGCCTTTTGTGCCGAAAGAAGGCCAGTGTCCAATAGTGTCATATCTCACGTCGTCAGCTGGCCTTGAAGCCTTTGCCTTGCGGATCTTTTTTTGTGGAACCTCATCAAAAGATGGTCTACCTCTTTTCTCTTTCCTGCTTTTAGAAGGGATTCACCGACAGCCACTCGAAAGTCCTTCAGTGCAAGTGCCGGTTGATTCAGAAGAATGCGACAGTCACGGCGATAGAGCAACCAGGCATTGTTGATAGATATATCAAGCAACTGTGCAAACAACTTCAAATAGTATCTTTTTGATTTCAAAGGTGTTCTGTAAAGCTCAATTAGCATATCAGCGAGGTCTACGCCTCCCATGTGGTTGTTGTACTCCAGTACAATTCGAGGGCATGGTACTGCAACTTTCTTTGATTCCTCCTTCGAGAAGCGCTTGACAGTACCTTCTGGCTGAACGCCAACAAAGTTGCTCGCAAGGTTCACAACTTTATTGTCAACCCATTTGATGATGGTGACACCTGAGGTCTTCTCTGTCTTTTGATCATAATGTCCACGGCCTTTCTTCAAAAGGGCCTTGTCCTCTAGAAGGGGACATCCACGCATTCTTGGAGATCGTATAGTGCCCAGTGACACCGTTCCAAATGTCTCTTTCAGATATTTTATGAGCTCAATACTGCAGAAAAAGTTATCAAAGAACACAGCGCTTTCTTCTGGGTTCTGGAGAGTTCTGCAGAGGTATACAACAACCTTTCCTCCAAGACCGAGGGCCTCCTCCTCCGCACTGAATGTCACATGAGAAAATGTGTCAGCTCCAGCATATGGCAGGATGTCGTAAACCATGCCTGATACGCCTGCACGCACAAATAGCTTGTAGCCCCATTTATGTGGTTTATTCTTCATATACTGCCGCAGCTTCCCAGCTCGTTTGCCTTTGTAAGGCACCATCATCTCGTCGATGGATTGTTGTTTTTCCTCTTCAACCTTCCTGAAGTTCCCACGAAGTAGTTCAAAGGCAGGCCGTATTTTTGTAAACTTGTCCGTTGCGTCTTCTGTCGAAGTGAAGTGTACTAGTCTTCGGAGCTTCTTGAAGCGTTTTACAGGCATTACGTCCGCCATGAGAGGGTATCGGAGGCGGTCCGACCAGTAGTCGGAAAGCGCAGGCATCTTCACAACGCCCATTAGCACTAAAATGCCCAAGAATTGTTCAATCTCAGCAGCAGATGTGTTGACTGAGGCTCCTTCAGTTCGTACCGAATATAGATTCGTCTCATTTGCGATGAGCTCGATGAATGCACTGTCAAAAAATAGCTTGAAGTAGCTAACCGGAGCTTTGACTTCTCCCTGACCATATTGCTCACTTAAAAAATGCCGGGAATAGTCCAGATCTCTTGACTCCCATACAAGTGCCAGGGGCCTCTTCTGCTTTTTGGAACGTGCGAAAGAACGAGGAGCTTTAGTGTTACAAAGGTCAGCTACGTCAGCCGAAGTGCTAGGTGTAGCAGCATGGGATGTTGATGGCTGTTCTGACGGCAGATCAGTGTCGCTGTCTACTGGTGATGGGCTCTCTGCACGCAGGTGCTCTTTCCGCCAACTCTTGCAGGGCACATAGTCCTCGTCACTATCCCCACTGTGGATTGGGTCATCATCATCAGATGAGGCGATGTCAGAAATCATGCCATTTTCGGGTATAAGGGCCCGCACGCTGCGGTCTCGTTGTCTTGCACAGTAGAATGTGCTTGGGCGCAGCTCCATCTGACAATTAAACAAAGAAAAAGAAAGCTTACGCTTTCCAACAAAAGGCATCTCTGAATGGGCAATGTATCCCCACAGATACATTGATGTTTGGCATGCAATTTTTATAAATCTATTCAAGAAAATGTAAAATTAAGTCACTCACCTTTTTGTTTGTCGCCCAGCTGTGCCTTTCACACAGTGATCTCCCAACAACGTGATGAACAGGCAATACAAGGAACGCAAATTTACCGCGTGGCTGCCAGACTAAAGCACACCAGTGTCTGGCCCATACAACAGTCGCAGAGCCGTTTATACTAGAGAGTTTGGCCAATGGGCGGAGCTTGTTGCCGCTCAGAACTAGCGGATTTCGCGATAACACAAAATGGCGTTACTTTTCTCTCTTTATTCCTGAGAAATCGCATAGAGTTCCTATGAGTCAGAGCCACAAAATGGCGGACGGAATTAGTCATCCCCGGTTGTCAGACTACACTGCTGTGGTTGCCAGACTGTCAAAATATCCTTAAAAGGCCAAACTCTCAGTATAACGGCTCTGAACAGTCGTAGAGTAACTGTATAGGCTCTGCTTGCAGAGCCAGAGTATCGCGTTCCTTTTCCTTTCGCCGCCATCTCCCGTATTGGTGGAGGGGTGGTCACGTGGGCAGAACTGAGCCCACGTGACCACTGCTTTTTTATTTTATTTAATCAAAAGCCAGGTTGCTGTTAAAAGCTGCTGACTTCATTTGTGCTAAAACCTCTATGGCTGGCCTGACCTGTTTCTGAACACCAGGTTATCTGAAACCCAGTCACCCTTGTTATTCGTCCGCTTTTTGAAAGGTCTTCGGAAGTAGTAACGGGTTTCGATTTCCGGATTTTTACGAATAATACATACCGAATGGCAACTGACCTGTAGAATATACTACGTAGCACCATAACTTGGCAAACGCGGAAGGCTACGAGTTTAGAGGTCAATCAACGCGTCGTAGCGAAGCCTGCCACAACGTATCTTCGGAGTGCACTTAGCCGGCGGAGGGCAGTCACGTGCTTCGCTCCAGTGCTGTGATTGGCTCATGGAAGCCGTAGCGTTTGCTCTTTGAAAATCTTGCTAGAGATTCCGGTCTTGAGGAGAGAGTGAAACTCTTGAGTAAGGTTTAATTATCTGCCGTTCGCTGCCCGTGGCCTCATTCGGCGTCTATCTAGAGAGCACAGAGTTACCCTACAACCGGCCCGTGCTCCGTACTTTTTCAAATGCACCAAAAAGAGTACCTACGGCAAATGTGAGTCTAGATTTTACAGTGTCTTGTCTTAACCGACGTTCTAATTCCTTTCTTTTAGGTTGGTTCCGGTGTTCCTAATTATTTATAACCTAGATTTATATCTAAACAAGTTGTATTCCATTGTTCACTCTATGCTCAACCTATTAGAGTCAAGGAAATGAATATAGGAACATTATTTGTTATTTAATTGTGATGTGCAACTGCCCTGTCCCAAGCACTTGGTGTACCTCCGTCTGGCAGTATTTTCCGCTATGTTTAAAAACAATTGGTACAGTTACACGTACAAAAATCGATTCTTATCGTCTTGGGCCTGAGTTCAAATGGCGTTCAGCCTGGCAGTCGAGTCGACATCTTCACGAAGAAACGAAAAAACATGTCGGACCAGCCTTTCGAGAACCAGTTGCTGCTCAATGTACTCAAGGTCAATAAGGTGTGGCAGACATCAACAATAAGCACTCAAATAACCATCTTTTCTTGTGTTTCTTACTCGAGGACAGTAATGTTGGGAATAACGCCACGAAAGTAATGGATTACTTTTTGTCTAACGGTAAGTTACTTTGATAGAATAGTAATTTAAACTGTAATTAATGGAAATTTAGGCTTGAGTACCTGTAAATGTAATGTGTTACTTTGTTTTGCTAATAACGTAAAATCTCGGGATTTCAAGATGTGAAGTTCCCCATCTCGCCTGCATGATCCCTGCTATCTCTATACAAAAAGAATACACTTTCTCGCCTTCTATTTGTGAAGTATATTGTGATTCCGATCTGCTGAGGGTCTTTTCTCGTTCACCCTACGCAGACGTTGAGTGTTCACACGCATGACAGGTGAAACACACTTCACTACAGAAGTCCGCAGTCGCGCTCCTCATACGTCACGCGACATGACATGATCACAGAATTAATTGTGGGCATGCCTCAAGCATGTTTGAAGCGTGTTTGCTTCGTACATATGTATGATTTTAACATATCTGCAGGCAATAACAGCATGATCAATGTGTAATGAACGTCACGCAAGTGCCTCAGAGAGTGTCTGCAGAATATTTCGTGAAATGTACTAGCCAAAGTCAACGGTGTTAGTCATTGACCTCTTTTTCCTCCTTTATCCGAATGAATATAACAAAATATTTTTCTAGCCTCAATCTCATTATTTATTGTCTTCATCAATAGTTTCGTTTCATCGCCAATGCTTTCAATCTATAAAGAATTTGTCAAGCGGAGAAGCTCCCGCAGAACAAATTAATAATGAAAACGTAACCAAAAGATCCATAACGACCTCAGTCCATTCTACGTTTTACACTGACTACGAGACATGCACACGCTACGATGCAATGGACGCAATAAAACAGCGCAAAAAGTGTACCGTCAGGGCACTCTTAGTCTTTACGGATTTCCTATGAATGGCTAAAACAATAACCGGCCGTAATCATGGTTGTTTTCTATTCAGTGCGGGATTCAAGGACATTTATAGATACCCCAGACCCGGCATGACGTCATGCTCAGCGACGCCGAAACTCAGTCCCCTCGCGCACTGACGGGCTCATCCAAGCTCCATCGTCTGCTTACCCTCGGCCGTCTGCTTCGTGCTTGCCGTCATTTTTGTCTGTCCGCTGGCTTCCGATACGGTCGGTGCACCAAAAGAAGTTTCGATGCGAACGCACATTCTCGTCACCGCCGAGAGAGGCGAACACCAATTGAAGCTAGGGCTTGTAAGGATTCCTCAACCCGCGGTGCCATTCTCAGAGTTCGTGCGCACGACGACTAGCTGACACGCCCGCTTTCCAAAGCCGCGCTATGACGACTCGCTCGAGACAACTCTCCCGGCGCGGTGTCAAAAGTGTCCGCAACTCGCCGACCTCCTACTGGTCAGGCAAGTATGGAGCTCAAATCTCACCTGGTCGACACCAATTCAGTAGACGCCGCTACGTAAATATGAGTCAAACAACCGCGTTGCCACAGCAATGCCGCGGCAACACGGTTGTTTGCCGCGGCGTTGAAAATATGGGGCAACACGGTTGTTTGCCCCATATTTTCAAGGCGTCGTTTGCTAACCGAGTTTCCTAATCACGATGAAAGTTACCCGAGACTGTGGTAAAAGACGGGGAACTTGGTAAAATAAAAAATACACAGGAAAAAGATGGTCTCAATAGACTGAGAGACGGAGGGGACAATTCGTGGTCTTGCCTTCTTCCGTCACACTTCGCTCCATGAATGGAGACTACGGACGGGACCTCCTGCCCTCTATGACCTCTTTGGTGGGATTAGTTTGTGAAGGATAGTGGGTGCACAAAGATGACGATATATCCGTGACGATGCACTTTTTAGAACTTCGATTATACTTCGTTTCAGCATGAGTCCAGACGCAGCCGACGGTAGGAGCTAATGGGACCGACCAAGCAGCGTCAAAAGAGCAAGTAACTGGGCCTTCTCTCTTCGTGATTAAATTCAGCGATGGTAGAACCCGTACAGGAACACGACGAACACCATGATGGTGAGCTTTCGATGCTTTGTGAGTGGTCCCATCGCCTCGTGGCGCCAGCTACGTCTGGACGTAAGGTGAAACGATGTATACACCAACTGAGAGCTTCCAAAGAAAGCCCGCCTTGCCCACACCAGGGTGGGCACTCCGCGTGCAAGAAACCGAACCCGGGAGGTGTGAAGCGTCTGCGCATGCGCAGTACCCTACAGCAGCGCCACGGTAGTGTCGTGACGTCAGTGAGTTGAGTCGGTCTATAAGCTCCATCGGATCGTAGCATCTGTTTCTCACGGACTTCGAGGGAAACGGACTATGATAATTGTCTTACAATTTTTGTTTTGTTTTTCAAAGCGTCTTTCTTTACGTTCGATTTAACTGATCATCCTGCACTCGTGCAGAAAAGTGTAGGGTGGCGTACTTCCGGTAGTATCTCAATACACATACCGAAGTAAACTACCCTGCACATTTCTGGACCAGTGCAGGAAATGCAGGTAAATTCGAAAGCAGCAACAGCAACACACGGGCCAGATTACAGCCGCCATTGATGACTTTTTGTCTTACCCCGATTGCCGAGCCAGTACAGGGGGCGTTGACGAGCTTCCACAAAGGATGATACTGAGGAGAAGGACAGAGTAGAATCTAAAATGGCAATAACCTGCTCTGCTGTGGTAATGATGAAGTGAAGTAAACGTTATGAGAATAACAAAAATTGAAGTTTGGTTATGGCGGCGTCCATGCACACCTGCTGCTAAGCGTTTAGCCATACTTCGCTTCGCAAATGTCCACAATAAAAACAAAACTACAGGTGCGTGGGCTGAACTCAAAGTAATGTCGTTTTTTTTTTTTTAACTCTAACATTAGAGGCAATTTTGGATCTTTCAGGAAGGTAGCGCGCGCCCTCGAGGAGGAGCGCGTCAGATGCATTATGGCATCAGTGAGGATCGCTGCTCTGGTACCTCCGTACCGCCTGCGCGAATAACGCTGCCTATTTTCGCGTAGGTTTCCTGCGTACGATAGACGACACATTTTGCAGCGCCCTGTGCTACGCTGCGTTGCCCAGATAAAGTGAAAACCCTCAATCACACGATGTCTCTCCACTGCCCATTTTTGGATGGGATATTGTTGTGGTGGCTACCTTAATGGGCCGTCGAGCGTGGGCCACGGGTCAAAAGAGCGAGGTATCACTTACGCATCCAGCGTGTTTTCTATATTTTTCTGCAAAAATCAGTTGAGCTAGTTGGCACAGTTTATTTGTCATCGCCAATAAAACTAAGCAAAAATAAAAAGCTGTGCAGCTCTTCCTAACAACGTTCGTAGACCTTTAGCTCGCCTGAATGCATGAATAGATTAAGAATGGTGCAGCAGTTCAGGCGGTAGCGTCCGATCACCTCGCATGCAAAGGCTTGACTTGGCTAGACTTCGCCTGGTTAAAGAGCGCGACACGCTCACAGTTCCCATAATGCCCCGGAGCGCTCACTACTGGCGCTGGTGTTTTCAGAAAGGTCTACTCCTTTTTCTGCACTGCAAATGTTTGTGGTATCTAATATACCTTGACGCTGACGCCGCGATTGCCCCCGAGCCCAATGTTCGCCACCACTGGGATTGCAGCAGAGTTCTAACCAAACTCTCACGCCGCACCCGTGTCCAGTGGAAGCGCAACAACCGGCGAACACAACAGGGCGATGAAGCAATTTTTGTACTTTGTGCAAATACTGCTTAGAACGTAACCTTGACGTTAATGACCTTTGAGATACCCATTCGTTTTTCACCACACGCATTGGAAGTCGCAGAAAAAACTTAATGAAAACGAGCAGCGTTCATGTCCTCCACTCTCAGCCAGAACAAGCGGCCACGTGATCTGGAGCTGATTATATGCTGCCAATGTTGTTCATAGCCACACGCTGGGTTACAAGGGGGTCATTTCACGCTAAACGATCCATTTCCCAAATCTATCATCAGGAATTTGTTTTTAAAAAAGTTGTAGGCACCTAGGGCGACGTAAAAGCGCCCTCCCCAAAATATTTTTGCAGTAAAAATACGTTTGCTTTTTTGGCGACCCTTTGATTACCACGAAAAACTGGCTTTAGGGGCTAGAGATGGCATTTTGTTTTCTGGCAGTTTTGAAATTAGGTTGTAAATAATACTGTTTTTAGTAACTAAATAGGTCCCTCTAAATGCCCAAATAGTTACTTGCATGTATTTTCAACCTTTTCTTGCGATTCTGTGTCAGTAATAATCAGAGTTCTACGTAATCCGTTACAAGTAACGAAATTACTTGTAATTCCTTACATGTATCGGTAATTAAGAAACAGAATAATTGCGTATTTTCTGGAGTAATTTTAAAGTCATTCAATTACATATTTACGTAACGGATTCCTTGTAATCCGTTACATTTTTTTCACGACCCCTCCCCCCCCCCTTCTTTTCAAGAAACTTTTTTTTTTAGTAACATCGAGCGCAGTGACTGTCACGCGCATTGACCATCGTAAAGGGAGGCTTGGCACTTCGATTCCCCATAGCCTTTCTTTAGAACACCAATCCCCTGAATCTATATTTCTTAGACCCTAACAAAAATGTAAAAAAAGACTTAAATAGGTATTTCTACAAAAAAATAAATAGGGCAAGCTATAGTCTACTTTTTTTATAACTTTTTTTTTGTGATCGAAGACGGGGTGAGGAGGACACCAAGCGATTGTATGCCTTTCGAGAAGCTCGAGGCGGTAAGTGCACAGACAAGAATTAACAATGTCCTTCTCGGTTATAGTGATTTTGTGGTTATAGTCATTTTCATAATGTCACAACACGAGACAATACTCCGTCTACCTTAAAATCCACTAAAAGAGATGTGATAATATATGAAGGTGTTTTTCCCCAAGCATCCTCGTTCGTTGCCGCACACTTATCATCTTCTCTTAAAAAACAGGATGGATGTATTTTTTTCTGCTTCTTTTCCTTATTTTACCCTGTTTTAATAGCTCCTAACTTTTTTGTGGTGACTTCCAGGGTTGGCCCACTTTATTTGTGAATTTCAGCCAAGTTATCTGCATCTCAGTCACCCATTTTGTGGGTCATCTTTTTTGCGAGGACTTCGAAAATAATAATAATCTTCTTCCTTTTTTTCTTCTTTTTGCTGTTTTTACTTTAGCAGGACGCATCTTATCTCCAGCAGAGATTTTTAAACATAAAACATAATGGTGGCTGACGTAGACTTGAGATTCTGTGCTTGAGGCGAGAGTGAAACTCATGAGTGTGGCCATAGTGTGGCTTAGTTCTCTGCCCTTCGCTGCCCGCGGCATCAGCGGACGTCTATCTGGAGAACACCGGAGTAAACCTGCAATCGGTCCGTGCTCCGTGTGTTTTTTAACGGCATCAAGAAAGGTACACACGGCAAGCGTGCGTTTGCATTTCCTTGTTTCAAACGACGTTCTAATTAATTGTTGTTATGAGTGTCCTGGTGTTTTTTTTTTCTTTCTATTCTTTATATTTATATATTGAAAAAGTTATGTTTTTCATCAACGTCTCGACCGAGGCTTGACCTGTTCAGAACCAAAGGAAGAAGAATATCGAGCCAAATGTTATTTATTATTTAATTATCACCTTACTGTTTCACCTATGATTTGCAATTGTCTGGTAATATATGCCGGTGTACCAAGATGCACAAAAATCAAATCTTATTTAAGTTTTGGCCTGTTGTATAGCGGCTTCTACAGCTTCGCGATTTCTACTATAAAGAAATTTAGTAGATCGTTCCGATGACTCCGATAACGATACCCGACACTCCGCCGTCGCCTTTGCGCATGCATCATATCGTTATCGGGTATCGCTATCGAGGGAATCGGAGATATCGGAACGATCTACTAAAGCTCTCGAATATCAGGCACCGGCTTCAACGACGAAGCTTTGCTCTATCTTGGAGGTTGATGGCCCTTCCATTGCTTCGCTGAAGAAGCTCAATGCAGAGCGTGAAGCATTCGTGAGGCACAATATGGCACCCCCATTCAGTGACTCAGTTCAAAGGGTGTTCAGCGTAGCAGTTAGTCGACATCTTCAGTAAGAAATAACGCAAAAAGTCTGACGAGATTTTCGAGAGCCAGCTGTTGCTCAAAATACTGAAGGTCAATAAATGAACAGGTGGCAACAACAAGAACTCGAATAACCCTATTCCCTTTGTTTCTCAGTTGACGACGATAATGTTGGAAGTTACGCCACGAAAGTAACGGATTACATTTTGGGGTAACGGTCACTTACTTTTATTGGAGGGTAATTGTAATTGTAATTAATTACAGTGTAGCCTTGAGTAATTGTAAATGTAATTCCTTAGTATTTTTCAGCAGCGTGTACAAGTCTGGTAATAATCGCCTAAAATGCCGATATTCACCTTTTGTTTCTCGGAAAACGGCAAAATTATTACGCATAATAGTTTATTGAATTTAATATCATTTGGATGGAAGTTAATTGTAAAAAGTTTTCTCGTATAATATTTGTTTCGGTGTTTCGAGAAACATATCACCAATCTTAAAAAAAAGAGCAACATTCACTTAAGAATAACGGAAGAATAACGGTGTAATATGGTCGGTCCAAAAATATATTGTCAACAACAACCGCATCTTAATTCAAAAATAGTAGGGATTGGTGTATCTTATTTGGCAACCGCTTAGTTCCAAAGCCGCCATTAACTGTGAACCTCGTGGACGATTACATTTATAGTGGAAGGTGCAAAGTGAACGAAAACATATTTCTGACGGCTCCTTAAAGTTAGAGATTAATCATACGCTGTTACAGGGGTTATGACACGCCGAAAATAAAATATGAGATAACAATACTGCTAGGACCCACTGTATATTCCTATAATCCTGCTAAATTTCTTTTGAAAATGGCGCGATAGTTTCGTGAATTGATCGATTTATATGCGTGTACCTCGGAGGGGCGGATCCGGGCGGAGCGGGAGGCTGGTGACGTAGCCAGCTTCCCGCACGGCGCCCACTTGCACGCACTCAGACTATCTCTCTTGGCGTCTCGAGCTACAGATTCCCCGTTTACCTTCCGCGTTTCGAGCATGCGGTCCGTGACGATTACGTCTACGGCATCGCTCGCCCTGTTGAAGAGTTCGACATTGATCGCAGCAGCGATGAGAGAGTGATTGCTATCAAGAAATGTTAGAAGCTGTTCATTTTGACCGCGACCCGCTGGCGACCAGCTCCAGCGACGGCCACTTAAGCGCGAGACACATGGACGGCAGAATCTTTCGGTCCGACGTCCGATCCGACGGTCCGATCCGACAGTCCGAACGCCACTCCAAATTGCCGCACGTGACAGTTTGAGGCACACGCTTCCGACCTTGCATGCGACAGGACGATCCGTTCGACTCCGCCCTGGAGATCCAAGCGCTCCAGCGGAGGTCCGCGTTCCTATACAAATCTCTGGTCCCAGCTTGGCGGATCAGCTCGCACGAGCAATATTAGGAGCTCGTTCTAGCTAGCGCGTGCATTCTTTGCTTGGGCCATCTTGCTCGGTTGGATCAGCAGGATGCACGCGTCCGGCTTTCCGTCGCCCAGGTCAGTCCCATTTCCTTGTCCGTCCCGCAAGACCACAGCGCCAGACCCAGCACGTCATCATGACGTTCACGCTAGCTGTGCTGTCATTGGCTGGGCGCTTCCGACAGTCCGTCCGCCGTGCGAAACTATCTCGCACGTCGGACGCACGCCTGATCGCCGATCCGACGCGTCTGGAGCGACCGAACTTTTCGGATCAGGCAGTCGTATTGCCGGATGGGACGTCGGATCGGATGGATTTTTCGCGCATGTGTCTCGTCCTTTACGACGAACTCGCCGTGGTCACCGCCGTCCGGGAATATCTCGCAGGCGCATGCAGGGCGGAATGTCAACGGGCCGCGGGCGAGAGCGAGAATAGCGTTTGGGTCGCCGAGTCGCGTGAGCGGTTTTGATCGTACCGCGGCGAGGAGAGATTGGGCAATCATGGGAGCGCCTAGAATAAGAGAGCGTTCATGATCAAGTGGTTTATGGACACCATGGCCTGACTAACGTTGGCAGTGTTGACTGGTTGCCAGAGGAAAATGACAAAAATTCCTAAATTGATTATTGCAATTATCAGAGCTCTACAAATCGCGTAAATTGGTGTATATACTAAGCATCCTCTGAGCATTTCATTTCAAGAATAATCTATCCGTTTAATTTTCGTGTCATAACCCCTCAAACCTTATTGTAGTTATGACGGTGACATAAAGGTATTGAAGATAATGCGTGGTTTTAATGGAGAGTTTAGGTATTTCCGCAGAATATCAGAAGAATTTCACAGATCCTAACTTGGTGAATTAACCATCAGTCCTTGAATTAACCATCCGAACTGCTCAAGAAATAGCCATAATACGCACCAGCGGAGGCTTCGGTACTGCCCAGAGAGTCTTCATGTGCGCATCGAGTATACTTCCCACTCCGAACTTGCTCCCAATAGAACGGAATCGACATATTGGCCGTCGACGAGTTGGCTTTCGACGAATATGCCTTGACCCTCCATTCCTTTACAGTGCCTACTTTGAAACATGCATTTTTTTCAACTTCATGCGCTATGTTTAGGCTTCAGCGTTTTCGGCTTACACCGAATAAAACCAGTAAAAGTCTGCCGAATTTACTTTTCCAAATTTGGTTTTAACTGAAAAAGGTCAGTATTTTTTAAGGCGTCTGGAAGGGGGGGGGTGTGACTCATTGCTGACCGTATGATCACTTCTTTGCCCTTTTGCAGTTTTCAGCTTGTCTCCGAGATCGATTAAACTTTTAACAAAAGCTCCGAAGGCGCAGGGGTCTTCAGGGCGAAATCTGGGTTTTTCACAATATAGGGATTTCTGTGCCGAATATTTTATTGAAAAAAGAGAGTTCAATCAAAAACTTAACATTGAAAATCAAGGGCGTCCGTAAAGGCCACACACTTTTTAACACCCCTAGATTATGTCCACTAGTAGAGGGCATAAGTACGATTGTTTTAATGCCGTTTCTGTGTTCGGCGCATATTTACCACCTCTCGCAGTGGTGAAGATTGGTAAAAACGCACTGGGTACAATGCTTGCAAATTTCTGGATTTTGATATTTGCCTCTCCGACCGAAGTATTAGTGAAGCTCATGTTCGTCCTGTGTGCAAATACGATCATGTGAGTAGTCTACTTTGGTACTGTGTCCAAGCAGCTGTATAATCACGCAATTTTCATTGAACGGTGTTTGCGTTAAAAATTCAAGATTACAAAACTGTGGCTTAGATTTATTTTGTTGTCCTCGTTTCTGCAGCACGGCTTTTGATAAACTAATTAGTTTCTTTTTGATGCAGATGACGCGGTTAACTAACGTTTTCTACTTAACGACTGGGAATTTTTCTTTTTTACGAAGCGGTTTAAACTGGTTCGCGCTTGGTGGAACCGGTAACCGAACGTTATTTCAAAAGCATCTGTGGGGTCCGCGAGGTCCTTCCACGTCATTCAAAGCGAGGACATGGAAAGAGACAACGAACGACGTGTCTGCCTGTGAAGGCGACTTCAGAGCATTCTCTTCACGATATCTCCGAGGCGCGTGCGTGTACTGCCTCGAGCCATCTCTTTTATTTCGATGAGAAAGATGGATCTGTGGGTGCGTTGCACCCTACACCTCACTGAAATATAACGGAATCGGAACAAAATTCAATGCGACTGAACCTGAATCGAACAGGAAGAACGACCGGTTAGACTCCCAGCTTTTAACCCAGCCAATCTTCTATAGTGTTTGAGTGGAACACGAATCAAGAATTCGATTGAATATGTTAAGAAATGGCAATCCTACAGCGACCGTGCACATTTTACGGTTTAAGGCAGGTTCTGTAATATGCTGTTATACTGCCTTGTGTTGGCGTCGTATACTGATTGCACCTTGTAAGCGGTTTTTATTCTTGCCGCAGTGCGTGGGGACTTTGGGCAGTTATACGCGGAGTCGCTTCTAAAAGCGCACTAGCGGTGCTGTTTTTCAAGTATTCAAAACATAGCAAGTTTGCTTCTTCTTGCGCCACGCACGAACTATACTTTTTTATTAAGTCCTTATAAAACAAACAACACACTAACCATGTTTATGTTGAGGGTACACGGTCCGTTGCGGCGAAATTGTGTGTCTCATATTTTTGGCATCTGTTACGACTCGCAAGCCTTTTCCTCTTGATAGCGCGATCGATGTCTGCAGTGAGAGCAAGCACGAAGCGCCTCTCCGACCCCCTTGGGCTTAGTAAAATGAATGCTTCGAGGAAGCATTTGCATACTTTGCAGTCGGCTCCGCGTTTGAGAACGAGAGCAGCTGTGTGCTGCTTTTCTCCAGTAACACAATGTGGCTCTCAATTTCCATTTTGTTTCTTCATTTGCGTTTAGAAATTAAATAAATGGAATGGAAGAGTTCAGCCATTCCAAATGTGGGTATGAATCCATTGTTTTCACTTCGAGAAATTAAAAAAAAAAATGAAATTGTTTGAAGCTCGAATTCTCCGGAGAATAATTGGATTGGAATGGTCTCTAAACTTTTCGGCTAAGCGGCTGGATTGGGGATCTGGAGCGGTTTTAAGAGGCCGGATAATAAATATTTGAATATAAATTAGGAATACTAGATAAATACCTAAATATGTATTTGAATCCAAATTTTTTAGCTATGTAGCAAGCACTGAAAATGGTAAAGTGGAGGAATACGTATACTTAATTTTTAGATTAAAATGTCCCTAACTAAAACATTACAAATAATTGTGAAATAGAAATTTCACCAGTTCTACATCAAAGCGCATAGGAACTTTGTCATATTAACAGAGATGCGGAAGACTAATGAGAATGCTCAGGCACGTAGCCAGGATTTTATTTCGGGGGGGGGGGGGGTGGGCGTCCATGACAAAATGCTGTATGAGGGGAGGGGGAAAGGAGGCTCCAGCAAAATGGAAGATTTTTTTTTTGTGGTGGGGGGGGGGGGCGGGTTTCATGGGCCTCCCCTGGATACGTGCCTCAGAATGCTAGTTCTGAACTTCTGACATTGACAATATTCAATAGTTGCGACACAAGAGTCTACGCATGATATATACGAGAAATCAGAGTAACATATTTACGGAGACTACCAATACTAATGCTGGTGATAAGAATGTACAGTAAACAATATGACGAAAGAACAGCTTGGACGCAGCTTTTCTCAGTATTTCTTACATTTTCGTTTGCACGCAACGCCGTTTTTTTATGTTCTCTTGAGCTTATTTTTGCGTTTGTAGCAGGAGGTTGCGGGCTGGGCGTCTCACCATGGAAAAACGGCGGCCATTCTCGGCCCGGCCAGAACACTTCCGCGGGACGGATGTTGCCCGCGGGCAGGGGATTCGAGAACCCTGCTCTATATAATTATATTGACTCTACGGCGCGGAGCGAACTCCACCGGCCGGAATTCGTCGTCTGTTCCTAAGAACTTCGCTCCGTGGAGTCTAGCCTTTAGAGGGAAAAATGACTGACACTTCTTGTACGCACGTCATAGAAGCCGTGCTAGTAACAATATAGGTTATACGTCGGAGCCTCACCTACTCTCAACATGGATAAATATAGCGATCTTGTAATTCGAAAGATATACGGTATATATTTTAAATTGGATTTAAGTCCCTATCCTTCAAAGTATTTTTGTACCTTCAAATTTCCATCTAAATATAGCAAATTTAAACGCGCCGTGCAATCAATGACACATAAAATACCACACCAAAATTGTCTACACACGCTTCTATACGCGACCAGCGTCTGACATGAATCAGAGCAGAGAGAAGTACCCCTGTACAGAGCTCAGGTTGCGAGCTGTGCTCCGCCATAGCCTCCTATTGGTGACGAGACGTTGAAGTGGCTCCCTCTTATGGTTCCTGTCTGTAACGTCAGGACTGGGGTTATCGATGAACCCCGACAATTTTGATGGTGCGAGTAGAATGCACGGTGTAAGCTCAGAGTCACCGCATCTTTAAATCCGCACCGGCGAAGTCAATGGTTCGAAACTTTTGTTCCGTTAATAAAGCAAAGGTGGCGTTTATCATACTCAGGACGTCATTATTGGCGTTTGACTAATCGTGGAAGGCTGACCGCACGACGCTTTTGGTCGCACATGTTGCCAATAGACCATTTGCTCTTTTACCCAAGCATCAAGGAGAACGCAGGGATTGGTGTTCCACGCGCCACATGCGCACGCCTTCCCCGTATAAAAGATTTGAAGTAAATAACCAAAATAAAGCGTTGACGAACGCGCGTGCAAGATGCCATTTGTCTTAGGTATTTGCTTTAGAAAAGTTACTACTGCTGAGGCCAGCACGTGCGCCGCGCGGAACACCAATCCCTGCATCCTCCTTGATGCTTGGGCAATAGACCTAATCTAGGTTTACTCAGCACAAGGCGAATGCAGCAGTGATGGTGTTCGCGCGCCACACGCCGTCAGTTCCTGTCCCTCGTATAAAGATTCGAAGTAATGACTAACATAAGTTTGCCGAACAGCAGCGTGCGAGATGCCATTTGCCATTTTAGGTGTTAGCTAGAAACGTTGCTACTGCTGACGCCGGCACGTGCGGCGCTGTGGAGACTCACCAACGCCCTGCATTCAGTGCCTCGGCATGCTCGGGTAAGATAAGAAGGGCAACTATGGCGGCTCAATCTGGCGCAGTGAGCGTCTATATAGGGGAATGCCGGGAAGATCAGCTCCTGAACCGGTCGGCCAATTTGGAAGAAACTGGGAAAGAGTACCGCAATTAACGCACTCAGCGCCAGGACGGCTGTTTGGATAGAGCCTATAGACCAACTCATGTTTACAAAGAAACCGGAGTGCCCCTAGCGGACGCAACCTGCGTCGCGCATGCGCGATGGAGTGTTGGCTAGAAGCTCGCCGTCGCCCCTAAACAAACCATTGAAACGCGATGTTGTCGGTGTCGGTTTGAGTCCCCGTGCTTTTTTACGCGTTGGAATTGTTGATTCTACGACTTCCTGGCGATGTCTGACCACTTGAGTGGCCTCAGCGGAATCAACGAGGCTCGTTACACCGCAAAACTTCACGTGAATATATTAACCACGACCAGGTCACCCGAGGCAGCGCGAGCGCGCCGCATTTGCTTTTGCTTATTTGATACTTTCTCTAGTTTGCTGAAATGCCACCGCGTTTTCTGGCGCTGCAGCTTAACTCACTAGCAGACGCTTTCGCGTGTGTATCTGTGTGTGTCCGCTCCACAACCGGCGACGTTTTGAGGATAATCGGCTGTATTTTAAGGACTTTTCTCATCTTTATTGCGGTTGTACGTTCGGTAAAAAGCTACAGCCTGATCTAGATCGGATTCTTCTCTGGTCAAAAGATAACAAACTTCCCTTAAACTTAAACCAAACGCGCTATCATACACATCACTGCCTTGCGTTCACCTTCGACCCCTCCAACACTTTTCCCGAACCGAGTGGAGGTCCCAAGAACAACGCATATCCACCTCCTAGGTGTCATCATCGACCAGCATTTCGATTTCCATCGCTATGTCCAAAACGTCGTGTCCGGGGGATGGTGACTCCTTGGCTTCGTCATTCGGTCCACAAAAGAGCCAGTCCCGATGTGCCCAGATTGCTGTTCACAGCACTGGTGTTGCTCATCCTGGAGTTTTGCTGCTGGGTGTGGGATTCGGCAACCAGGCAACGTGTTGCCTCCCTAGAGTCGGTGCAACGTCGCGCTTCTTACCTTATTATGAGGCGCCAACTTGGCCCCCGAACACCATCCTATCGAGGACTGCACCTCCTCCGTTCAGTCGGCAGGGACCCGCTTCAACATCGTCGTTAAGTAGCGACCACGCGGCTTCTAGCCACTTTTCTGCTACCGGACTCCCCGCTTCCTTTTGCCTCCTCCCTGCGGCGTAATCGCTCTGGTGGACTGCAGCCCCTTTTAACCCGTACGCTTCGTCACTATAACTCCTTCGCCCCCGTGCAATGCAACTTTGAAGATCCCCCCCCCGGCGAGCCACCAGTTCACCACCAACAGTGACTCACTTCGAACATTCACCAAGAGCGTTACGGCCCACCTGCGGAGCATCTAACTCGATTTTTTATTCCGATCATGGGAGTGGGCTCCAGCAGACGGACTGGATGCACCATCCTAAAAAAACTCGTACACCCTATAGATGATATAGCTCACAATACTAACTATTCTGCTGGAGAAAACTATGATATAGTGACTCATTTTACCTTATTCTATACACACTATGTGCTAGCATTAGCGCCTGCCTATTAAATGCGACAAAAATCATCCGAAACCAACGTTATTTCAACATGCTCCCATTGCCTTCCATAGCGGCCGCCGCGCTTTTGGTGTTAAGCTAGGGCGGCGCCAAGCGGAACACTCGGTCCCTCCAAGCCGTTCACGTGGTGTTTCTTGGCCCGCGCGCTCCCATAGGCAAACGCGGAGTGAGCAGGTCGCCCCTAATAAAGCCGGTCGTGATATTAACATTCAGCGATTCATTCCAAGTGGACGCCGCAGAATGGGCCCTAAAGCCTGATTCGCATGATGAGATTCCGCTCGCATTTTCAGTCGCGACGTCGCTCGTGCTGCAAAAACGTGAACCGTAGCTGAGATGGTTGACGTCGATACTGAAAATCGCAAGCAGGATCAGACCAAATGAATCAGGCATAATAAGTCGGTGATGATCACTGGTAACAATGATCATCATCTCCTTGTATGTACTATTTACACCAAGCCTGCTTACCCGAACCAACCTTCAAACTCAAGCGTCTGTTGAGGCCTGCACTTACTTCGTATCGAAATTACCGGACCAACATTTGGTCTACGGGCCGGTCTCGTCTGAAAAAGCAGACGACAAGTAGAAACGTTTGGAAGAGCAGACGAAAGTTCGAACTATCAGGCAACCGTTTCAACTTGAAGACCCACTGAAAGTACTCCGCAGATGGCCCATACTAGTTGACGGTTTTCCCGTGTTCATGTTGGAACAAAACAAGTAAATCTGATGCCTACAAGTATCCGTGAATTCAACCCAAAGTGCTTCCCGCCCAAGCAATCATGGTCCGATGGCTTCTGGTGTTCCCTTTTCACGGCACATATCCAGGTTTTCGGCCGAACCGAGCACGTGAAAACTGACATTCCAACCTTTCTCGACTTTTTTGGTACAGCCCCAGTCGCGCCTTTTTGACGAGGAGGTCGGGTTTTATCTGGTTTCTTTCAAAACAACGCAGGAATTCACGTTCCGCATGGTGACTTCCGCCCACAGCCCCAGACCGGAAGTGCGCTCGACGCGTCACCACCGCACCGTGACGCAACAGAGTTGCGTTCGTGTATACGATCGTGGCCACGTTGTCGTGTCGTATCATCGCGGGACATTTAGTTTCGTAGTTGACCGCCGTGCTTTCCCTAGCGCTGAGTGTGTTCTCTCTCCTTCTCCTCCATCTTTTGCGGCTGCCAAGCGCGTTATTATTGAATTGAATTGAAGTTTATTTGACATATGAATTGTCGGGGAGGGAGGAGCAAAAGGTTGCCGAAGCTACCTGACGAGGCTCCATTCCCCTTTTCGGCGCTACAGCAGTCACAGCAGCAGTGTAGAAGTCATACATATAAAATTCAAGCTGAAAATATTTTCACAGAGACTGTTTTGACATAAATTAAACACAAACAAAACACAAATTAAACACAAACTAAACACAAACCAAACACAAACTTTGATGATTTGCCTTAAATCAATTCATAAATGAATGCATAAAATAGTAATCATCTGAATCTGGAGAGCATGAAGCAGCGGCCCAATATTTAAGCCGAGAGCGTAAAAATGTACTTCTTTATTTCCTTTTTAAAGCTCCGCAAAGAAGAACAGCAATTTATAAAATCTAATACTTCTGAAAATTTGTTTAAATATTCCGGAATCAAAAAGCTCAATTTCTGTGACCCGTAATTTGTGCGAATTCTCTCCTGAAGGAATAACTCATGCCGTAAATTATATGTCGTAATTTTCTTTGGATATATATCTAGAGACGAAGACTCGCTGTTTTTTATCTCTTTATAAATTAATAAGGCTAATTTGAAGTTATATTGTTGCTGAATTGTAAAAATCTTGTGTTTGGAGAAAGAAAGAGCGGTGTGAGCGCAAAAATCTAAATTGTCTATGCATCAAATCGCTTTCTTTTGTAGGACAAGTAACCTGTTAAGATTCGTTGTTGCTGTTGTACCCCAGATAAGTAGACAGTAGTTTAGGTGAGAGTATAACAATGCGTAATATAATTGACGTTTTAACCAACATGGAAGAAGCAATCTAAGCCTGCGTAATATGCCAATAGATTGGCAAAGTTTTGAGCAGAGGTGTTCAACATGGCGCGACCAAGTCAAACTTTCATCAAACCAGACACCAAGAAATTTATGTGAGCTTACGTTTTCGATAATAGTTCCTTCAAATGTGATACTTATGTCATAACTAACCGGTTTATTTTTTTGTTTAAAAAGGATATATTTTATTTTACCAGTGTTAAGCTGAAGTTTATTCGACCGCGAACCATAGTGATAAATTGTTTAGCCACTCATTCGACTAGAATTCTAGTTCCATGAAGTTCAAATGATAAAAAAATACATTTGTATCGTCTGCGTACATGATAATGTCGGAAGTTTGTGGCAGATTAACAATGTCATTTATGTAGAGAAGAAATAACAGGGGACCTAAGATAGATCCCTGAGGTACACCATACTCAATAGTTCCAAGCCTGGACTGCACGCCGTTTATTACCGTATGCTGTGACCGTTCCGTTAGATAACTTCGAATTAGCTCCAACGCCGTACCTCTCATACTGTGTTTTGGCAATTTTTTTTAAAAAAATATCATGCTTGATCGAGTCAGAAGCTTTTCTAAAATCTAAGAAAATTCAGAGTGTAATGATTTTATTTTCTGTTTTGCTGATTATCTTATCTTTTACTTTCAATTACGCCATTTCGGTTGATTCGTCCTTTTGAAACCCATATTGCCGGTTTACGATCAGAGTATTGGCTGTAAGGAAGTCGGTGAGTCTTTCGTTTATAAGTCGTTCTAATATTTTTGAAAACAATGGTAAAACCGATATTGGTTTCATCAATATCGGTTTTACCAATATCGGCGGGCAGCATTCTACACATTACTCGAAAGGGTACTCAATTACAATTACAATTATTCTGGCTTAAACGTGTTCAATCATATTCCTTGATTACTCCAGACTAAACGTAATTGGCCGTCACTTGAAAAACAAAAGTAACCGTTAGTTCTCGGATTACTTCAGATTGTCAACCCGACATAGTTTTGAGCCAATTTAAAAACTGGCCCTTTCCGCTGCCCATTCTTCGATTAGAATCAGCGAATCCTGAACTACTTACCTTCATGATACTCTACATTTTGGTAAACCACACTACTGTCAGAAATTTGGTTCGAGGATTAGTTGTAAGATTTTGCAGCGGACAAAGGGCACCATAAGAAACTGGAGAAAAAAAAATTAGTGGTGACTAGTTACTTGAGTTCTTCATAGAAAAATCAGATTACTACTGTGACTACTTCCCACTAAATTGAATCGAATAATTACAAAATTACTTCAAGAGGTAATTTATTACGAGTAATTTGACTACTTCCTTTCATTTCCTTTATTCTGTCTCTCCGTGCGCGAAGGCATTACGGAGACGAGTGGGGCACAGTAAATGGAACAGCGCTTGTCGTGGGAGCGTTTTCGTGATAATTTTTTTTAAATATATGTAATTTTCCCATTTCTGTAAAAAACAAAACCAATTTTCAAAATTAAAAAAAAAAGAATTCGCATTACAAAAAAAGAAACGTTAAATGGAGCAGGGTGAAAATCTGTTCTTTACTCCGGGATTGTCCTACCCAGTTCAGTGCAATGTTATAAATACAGGAAGTGTACAAAACTCACAGTAATCTTCTCTGTGCTTATATATCCTGCCAAATGTTTTTTAGTTCAAAGGTTTGCTTGTTTTTTTGTTTTTTTTTTTTTGCTGAGGAAAGAAATGTTAAACATCGTCTCTTTGACAATCCGGTGGAAAATTCCGAGCCTTGTATCTCATGAGTTATTATTATATTTGTCGCTTATCCAATACTATACCAGTGTAGTCCTATACACGGGCTATCGACAAGCATAAGTTTAGTTTATGTTTTTTTTTCACGGAATATTTTCTATAAAATCTTAAATGTCGGCAAAAATTAGATTTACCGATGTTTTGAACCCGCGTTATCGAAAAAACCCATTTTTTATCTCGTTCAATTTTTGTTTTATTATTGCTGCCGATCATATTAACTTTTAATTGGCTTGATGAGATTTTCCTCTTTTTTTTTGTTGTACTTCTCTACAAGTAATCGAAATCGCACCCACGCAATCGGAACGGTCAAACGCAGTTTCCGCAGGTCGGCTTCGCTGCAATGACTATACTGCTTCTTTTTGTGGTAAAATGCAGCGGGTAAATTTGTTTTAATTAAGAACACGTGTGCTTGGCTACATATTGCATTTTCTTAATTTTGTAATGATGGCAACTGCCTACTGGCATTCCTTATTCCGATCGTTAGCGGTGCACCTGATGTTCCATTATCCGGTGCGTAAAGCCATGGCACAGAGGTCGGCGAAAACGGAACGAGCTCTTTACTGTAGCGAGACCGGTGTCATATATCTGTTTGTGCTATACACAGCTTGTGAGGCTTGAAGCACCTCGCCACAGTATACAATTTTGGCTCGCAGGACGGCTCCTTCATACTGAAGTCAAAGGACTTCGTTGAAAAAAATTAAAACAATAAAACGAAGGGTTGTGCTTTTCGGCTTACCGGAGAAAGGAATCGATACATTCAGAAAGCAAGAAAAGAGATGAATGGGCCTGAGTAGGTGCTCATAAAGGAATATGCTCCTCACATCTGTGGTGCACAGTTTGCGAGCCAGGCCAGGAACTTAAGGTGACATTAGTACGAGATGTACAGTCTCCCGCAATATGAAAGACACATTCGCCGATGCTGTTTATGCAGCGGAGCCGAATCCAGATTGGCCTGGATGCGCTTTATTTTGAAGGATAAAAAATAACAAACATCTATTGATTCCCAAACCCGAGAAATGTGTGCCTAGTCAAAGCGAATCTAACGTTAGCTTCCTAAAATAATATCGTTAAATCGATTTTTTTTATTCCTGAAGGCTGTATACAATCATTGAATTAAGCTCGGAGCGACAAAGTGGAGAAACTACAAGTCTACAGAGACATTAAGTGACTACTTTCGCAGCCCTCTGTGCATGTTGGTATCGTTGCTTCTCGCTCGGCGTTCAGTGATATCGATCTGTCTTGAACGAAACCCAACTCTTTTATTTAAACTGCACACATTCGTTCAAACAGAAGGGCCACCGTCACGGGTTCACCGCTCGCTTGCTTCGGCTTTAGCTTTCAATTTGTCCGTCTTGACTTTCCAGGCTGTTGATCTTCTCGACTGCATCCGACCGCTGCGGTACAAAGTTCAGCTTGCCCTCGGGCTCTATCGCCTACGCGGAGGCAAGCCGATGCCATTGCTCGTTCCGTTTTCTCCGGCCTTTGTGCCCTGGCTTTACACACCGGATAATGGAACATCCGCTGCACTGCTAATGATCGGACTAAGGAATGCCAGTTGCCATCATTACAAAATGAAGAAAATACAATATGTAGCCAAGCACGAGTGTTCCCAATCAAAATGAACTTACCCGCTGCATTTGAACAAAAATAAATAAATAAATAAATAAATAAGCAGTGTAATCTTTGTTGCGAAGCCGACCTGCGGAAACTGAGTTTGGCCGTACCGAGAGCCTGGATGCGGTTTCGATCACCTTTTACTCCGTTTCACCTTTTGTTGTACCGCAGAGAAGGCTAGAAGCGCGAGCTTATAGCGTTGGGAGCCGCTCTTAACGCACGAGAGCTTGTGCCGCCGAGGTCTGCCCTAGAGCTAGAAGCTCGCGCTTGTAGCCTTCCCTGCGGTACAACACAAGGTGAAACAGAGAATAGAGAAGATGCAACAAAAAAAGGGGGAAATCGCATCGAGCCAATTGAAGAGTTAATAGTGATCGGCAGCAATAATAAGTAAAAAAACTTGAACGAAATAAAAAAAAAAGTTTTTCGATAAAGCGGATTCAAAATATCGGTAAATCTCATTTTTGGCGATATATCAAAATTTTTTTAAATTATTTTGTGAAAATAAAACAAAATAAACCAATGCCCGCCGATAGCCCATGTGTAAGACTACATCCGCATAGTGTTTGGCAAGCGACAAATATAATAATAATTCGTAAGGCTCTGAATATGCCACCGGATTGTCAAAGAGGCGGGCAATGTTTTGCATTTTTTACCTCAGTAAAAAAAATACTACGTATTTTTTAACTAAAAAATAGTCGGCATGATATACAAGCAAACAAAAAATTACTGTGAGCTTAGCATGCTCTCCGTATTCGTACCAGCGTACTGAACTGGGTAGAAAAATAACACCGTAAAAAGCAGATTTTTACCCTGCTCCAATCAATATTTTTGGGGGAAGCGAGAAAGCTTTTAAAAAACTGTTGAAAAGTGGTTTTGTTCTTTACAGAAATGGGGCAATTACATATATTTAACAAAAATCGAAAGACCCACCTCGACAAGCGTGTTCGATTTCAAATGAAACCACCCTCTAATGTACTTTAGGATGGGGCGCAGAGGGTGCGCTACCAACCATCAAAAGCCTTTGCGAGGTCTTGGGAGTGTCACGCGACGTTGCGTCGGGCGCAGCTACGCGCGTAGTCACGTGATCCGTTCTGGGCACTGGATTGGCTGAGATAGCTCGTAGCTTTGGCCGCGGTTCATCGTATAAACAAAAGCGGAGTAAACCACGCTATTTGCAGACTCATAAGGCGCGTCATGGCTGTGGCATTAATTAACAATCCTTCCCGCCCTGCGAAAAAAAAAAAGAAACGAAAACAGGGTTTTACGTTGTTTTCTTTTGTTGATCCTCCTTTTGAGCAAGAACATAAAAACTTAAAAAATAATTCAGTTAGTCAATTAATGGTGGCGGTTTTCTTAGACCAGTTTTTGCAGTGTTTTGGATCTCGGACCGGGTTCCCCAGAGCATTGCGGGACAGCAGAAACGATCTTACGGAAACTCCCCAAGCAGCACCAGATTTTGGCCAAGCAATGGCCAATGTCTGGCGATGGTCTTTTGTCCAGTGGACAGAGAGTGGCCATTCATTGGCCAATGCTTGGCCGATGGCTGATGGCCAGTGGCCATTGGCCAATGGCCAGATGAAAGGCCAGTCACGCGGCCGGTCTCTTGCCACTGTCTGGCCACTTGGCCAAGGACCGTTGCCAGCCATTGGCCGATGACTGGCCAACTCTGTGCTCTCTAGGCTCCACTCATACTTTACTTGCCCGTACAAACGCTTTTAACGCAAGAAATATTTTTTAATGCTGTGGGCTTGCTAAAGTCTGAAAGAGTGTGAAGATCACGACATACGTCCTTTCGATTTTCGGTCTATTTTCCTTTTTTGCTAAGGCTTTTTTGTTTTTTCGTTGCTCGCTTTTAAAACACTTATTATTGACTAATTTTTAAGGACGTCTTTAGACAGGATGTGAAATAAATTTCGAAATCAAGCTTCAACAAACCGAAACAATGCCATTGTGTGCAAACAAATCAATGACAGAGACTGGACTGCTCTGTTGCAGAGGCTTTGGACATATCTTCTTAACACCAATCCGCAGCATGTAAACTAGCAATTTACACGGCCCGATAAAATTGGTTTCTCAGCATATCGCGCTTCAATTTTCTACAGAGGTGCAAGCAGGTGGTGGAAGTTTACAATGACAAAATCAAAGAGTGAACCGTAGCCTCCTCTATATTAACAAAGCCTGGCAGATCGCCACGAGACGCGGCCGCCGAAAGTGAAAAGGATGTGCGGCAGACAACGGATGAGAGGAGAGACATGTAACGGGCTCCCCGCTGCGGCGAGACGCCGAAACACACTTCTCCCGAGCAATGGAATGTCCGCTTGTGCTCCTCGCGTACCTCGCGCTATCGCTTCTTTTCTCGTCGGGTTTGAAAACCATGTTTCGGGTCCTCGCCGCTGCAGAAGCTGTGCGCTCAATACCAGAAATGCTCTCTGCTACCAGATCCTCGCGCTCCAAATCTGCGACCGGGCACTCCATGGCTCCGTCGTCGAACTGCCAGGCTTTGTGAGTATAGAGGAAGCTATGTGTGAACTTACCTAGTTTAAAAGAAAAAAAAAGAAAAGAAAAGAAACAGAGGCCTGTTTTGGGCCATCTACGCCGCCACTTCGCAGAAGATGCACGCGTAGTGAGAAGTGCTCTCGGCAGGTGGCGTACGCAGCATAGGGGGAGCGTCGGCCGATTGACCCCGTAAGTGATGACGTCATAACATGGTGCTTCGCTCCAAACAAACCGTTGCTAAGGCCGTTGTTATGAACAAATGCATAGGGGTTCGACGCGAGGTTAGCATTTGTCCGACAAAAAAAGTAAATAATTTATTGTAAGAATTGTCTCTTCTCAATATCCAACTATGTATATTTTTTATGTCGACTGAGGGCCATAAAGCGAAGATGAAGGCCAGTGATCAAGTTTCGCAAACGGTTTTACCTTGGAAGCAGACGACGCGATGGGTTTTGCGGGTTCAGTGCTCCTTTCTGAGCAAAACTTCTATTCTCAGGGTGAACTTAATGTGGGATTTGGAAGCGAAGAACGCCCGTGCACAGCTTTGATCGACGCTCGAGATCCGCGAGCACGCGAAGGCAGGCCCGTGAGGGGTTCCGCAATGTATAAAAAGGTGGAAACACTGAGGCCGAATCACGCACGACGACGACGGGGAGTGTGTCAAAGTCGAAGTCAGTCGAAATGCAGGCCACCACATGTTTTACGGGGTTCTGAAGGCACAGAAGTTGCTTCAGTGCACATTTGTGTGATCAAGTGAACTGTACGTAACAGATATAAACTTCCCTTGTGCATTTGATCCAGTTCATTCGCTACTTGGAGTCTTACTAAAAAGGGAAACATCAGGAAGAAGTTTTTTTTAATGTGATGGATTGAAAACGGTCATTTGGGGTCTCGAACCGATTACGTTAGGGACAACACAATTGCACCTTTATAACAATGAATGTCAACTGCGAAATAAAAAAATATGAAAGACGATTAGAACTTTCTCTAATGCCGAATTAGAGCGCAGCTCTTGAGGAGGATAAGGGGAGGCTACGGAGAGGAGGGTATGCCCCTCCCCCTACATCTCTCTTCCTCTCTATCGTCCCTCCTCCTCTTCCCTCCTCCTCCCCTTCTCCCCTCCTCCTCACCCTCCCTCCCCTCCCTCCCTTCTCCCTCGTGACCCCCTGACGTCACTCGTGACCCTAGTGCCACTCGTGACTTCACTCGTGAAGGTCATGACCTTCGTCGTGACCTTCACGAATGACCTTCGTGATGTCGCTCGTGACCCTAGTGACCCTCGTGACGTCACTCTTGACCCTTCTGACGTCACAGTGTGACGTCATTATGAGAAACGTCCCATAATGCAACGAGCGGTTACGAGTGACGTCACTCGTGACCCTAGTGACCCTCATGACGTCACGCAAGACCCTCGTGACGTCATTATCGGAAAACGTCCCATAATGCAACGCGCGGTCACGCCGACGGCGATGGCGACGGCACCGCCGCTCAAGCCGGAAACGGGCGCCTAAGGGCTGCGCTCTAAAAGATCCCGGCGCTGCTTTGATATCTGGATAATGCAATTAACGCAAAGGTGGAAGCGAGGTGGACAAGAACTATAATAATCCCCGGAGAAGGGGAACAGGAAGCACAAAGGGCAAACGTAATTGTCTAATGACAACTTGGCGACTGGTGCGCGACCGAAAAATCCGTCTGGTCCTACTATGGAATCAGGAACCTTTCCTTTTCCACTAGAGCGCTCTATACCAACGGATATCGCCAGGAGTCAGCAGTACAGCAATCGGATTTTAACGGCTGCCACCAGTCTAACACCAACAAGGGTGAACGACCTGCATGTTAAGGTTATGATGATCATGCAATTAACGCGAACGTACAAGCGAGCTGAGCAGGAATAACGACAATAATTCCTGGAGAGGGGGAACAAGAGGGCCAAAGGACAAATTCAAATCTCCAAACACAGCTAGGTGAGAGATGCGCAACTGAAAAGATCCGCCTGGTCCTGAACCAGGGACCTCTCCACTTCCAGTGGAGTGCTCTATTGACTAAGCTAACAAGGAGTTAGACGTCAGTAAAAAAAAGACGGGTTTTAACAGCTGCCTCCAGTCTAACACAAACAAGGGTTAACGACGAGAATTTTAAGGTTAAGATGTTGAGCAATGCCGAATAGTCACGTAGCTGTATTTTGATATTTGTGTTTGTCCTTTGTCCCTTTTTTTCCCTTTCTTCAGGGATTATTATCGTTAATCTTGTCAAACTCGCTTGCAACCTTGTGTTAATTGCATTTTCATCATATCCTTAAAATGCAAGCCGTTCACACTTGTTGGTATGAGGCTGGTGGCAGCTGTTACAACACGCTTGCTCTATTGATGTCTAACTCCTCGTTAGCTCAGTCGGTAGAGCGCATTACTGGAAAACGAGAGGTCCCTGGTTCGATTCCAGGATCAGGCGGATTTTCGTCAGTCGTGCACCAGTCACCTAGTTGTGTTTGGAGATTTATATTTGTCCTTCGACCCTCTTGTTCACCTTCTCGAGGGACCATCATCGTCATTGATATTATCTGCTAAAGATATGCTTCTCCAGCCGCATTTTAGCGGTTCTCCACAAGTGTAATATTTTTCGTCAGAGAGTGTCTTGAATCGTGCGCAAACACAATCCGTTTTTTATAAACCTGGTACCTTTTGTAATACCTGCCGGTTAAAAAAAAATTTTTTATTATTACGCAAACGATACAAATTGGTTCAGACGGCATACTTCCCTCATTCCGCTTGCGATCGTCGTCTGCTACAGGAATCTCGAGACGTCTCGAGGAGCGTAATTTGCCGTCGCAAATATTTCAGAGAAAGCATCTTCTTGGCAAGCTTATGTCATGGTAAGTGTCAGATCTAGGCCTCCTATATATACTATTTACAGACGTTTATCTCACACATCCCATTTCGGAACGATTTTTTTTTCGTCTTTAGAGCTTTATTAAGACGGAATAGGGGATAAGCCATCGGAGAGAAATTCGAGTCCGTGGATTCATCCATAGCGACGTCCCTAGGAAAAGTTTGTGTAGAGCTGTGACGTCACGCTCACGGGGTTTAATTCGAGTTATGATAGCAGGCGATCCCGCAAAAAGAGCCCAAATCGGCGGGCGCGGTGTGCGCCATCTATGGGCCGCCCTTCTTACTGCGCGTTCATCATCTGAGAAGCTGCGGCGTAGATTGCGCAGAACAGGTTTATATTTCTTTAATCTTAAACGAGGTAAAACCATTTCTACATTTTTTCACTGTAAACTTCCACGATGTGCTTCACATCTGAAATTAATTGCAGCTCGATTTGTTGAGAAAGAGACTTTTGCTTGCTGTCTGAATTGATTAGGTTAATGTATCTAATCAAAGGTGCAGCGAGCTGCACAATAATGACAATAGCAATGTCTGGAGAAGGGGAACTACGGGAGAAAAATACAAACACAAATTTCGAAACACAGCTATGTGACTGGTGCGAGACTGAAAACATCCACCTCGTCCTGGTATCGAACTGGGACCTCTGGATTTCCAGTGGAACGCTCTACCTTTTCAGTTAATCAGGAGTTATACGTCAGTCAGAGCAAACGGGTATTAACAGCTGCCACCAGTCTAACACCTACAAGGGTGAACGGCCTGCATTTTAGAGGTATGATGTTGATGAACATCAATGCAAAGGTGCAGTGAGCAGGGTAAAGTTTTCACAATAATCACTGGAAAAGGGGAACAAGGGGGACAAAGGTCAAACACAAAATTTCCAAACACATCTAAGTAACTGGTGCGCGGCAGGTGTGCGATCTTCAGGGATTATTATCGTTATTCGTGTCCACGTCGCTGCACCTTTGCATTAATTTCATTAACATCATAAACATAAAATGCAGGTTGTTCATCCTTAGACTGGTGGCAGCTGTTTAAATCCGTTCGTTCTAGTTACGTCCAACTGCTGGTTAGCTCAGTGGGTGGGGCGCTCCACTGGAAACAGGGGGGTCCCTGGTTCGATACAAGGATTAGGCAGAGTTTTTTTCAGCCGCGCACTAGTCACTATAGCTGTTTGCAGATTTGTGTTTGTCCTTTGCCCCTCTTGTTCCCCTTCTCCAGAGATTATTATAGCCGTCTGTCTAAAGGTCTTTGTAAGCGTTAGTTTTCATGCTCTATGCATTTCATTTCTTTTGAATAAGCCGCGACATTAAAGAAAAAGTAAATGTATTTGGATGGTTACATTTCATGCCGCAAAAAATCTACACTTTAAAAACTTTAGTCCGAACCCTCCTTGAGCTCTATCAGACCCCAAAACGGGCCTGAAAAATAAAACACCGATAAAATTACTTTTTTTAACTGCTTTTTTTTTTGTTTTGTTTTTTTTGTTTAGTGTTTGCAGTGCTTCCTATCCAGCTATAACGACGTTAAAATCAGAAAAGCTTAGGCAATAAAGTTGCCATATTGACGTTTTCAAAGAGATTTACCATCAATCTCACCGGCCAGATGGGCAATTTTTCAATACTGACTGAAAATGTCTATTTCTTTCAAAAAGGACTGACTGAAAATGTCTATTTCTTTCAAAAAGGACTGACTGAAAATGTCTATTTCTTTCAAAAAAAACTTTGTCTTTAAAACGACACTAAACCACCGCGCCTTAAAGTGTCAGCTAGATGGGATTGTGTACACTTTGCCTTAGAAGATTGAAACATTGTATTGGGAGAATGACGCAACTAGTAATATTTGTCTACTGCAAGCCGCTTTACTCATTTCATAAAGACACAGATAAATTAAAGAGCGAAAACTCCTTTACAACATTTTTGGCATATCGGTAAAGTTTAGCCCCATGCTGCAGTACAAGAAACTTCGTCCAAATTCCGAGCTAAAACATACTTTTCGTGTAAAAAACTTACTTTTTCGTGGCGCTAAATTTCGAACCTTCGCTTTTAGTTCTCTTGCACTTAAAGTGGTACCCCCAAAATCGCGCCTCACTGAAGAAATGTGCATTGCCCAGAGATGTTGGTTGCCCAGTGCCTTGCAAAATTAGAAACAAAAAGTTGTAGTTCAAATCAAATGTACCTTTGTCTGGTAGATATACATCACTATCAAGGATAACCCAAATGGAATTCTCTAAGCTGGAGAATCCACGGTAAGGCCGAATTCTGAAGGCTGCACTTGCATCGACGATGATTCAGAAAATACAACCTCTGTTCAAACCGGTTGTGGTTCAAGCACCGTCTCTCGGGTCACTGACAGCTTCTTGCCTCTTCGGGTGAGATTTTAATTATTTGTAACGCTGGTAGTGTGAAGTGCTTAATCGCTCGACAAACGTATGAGGCATAAAGCACTCATAATAAAATACTTAACACGTGAATGCGAGAGTGCTGCAACGTTTCACATAAAACATTAAATATATTGGCAGCGGACCAGTAGAATATTTAGGTTCCGGTATACAGTATGCTGCTGAATACGGACTTAGCGGGCGCATGCTCAATCCATGCTTCAAGGTGACGGCACGAGCTCCATTTAACAAACGTGAAAGTACAATGTACAGTCGACTATACCCTCGTTATACGGGCACACTTAATTGCAGTTACCCTAGGCCACAGTTAGCGCACAATACTTCCGGACAACATTCTGCGGCTGTGCAGTCAAAGCTATGGGCGAACGTGCGCTTGAGCACCTACAGCACATATCAAAGCAGTGCGCGCGCGCTCTTCACTTCTTCTGAAATAGCTGTCTCAAAATATTGTGCGGTAACTGTGGGCCAGCGTAACAGCAGTTAAAGTTAAGATAACTACGGTTATGTGTGCCTGTGTAACAGACAAAAGTGTCTATTATGGTTAAGCGCCACCTGCCAGGCTCTGCCAAACAGAAATAAGCCATCATTAGAATTGTCGTTTTGCTCGCGTTTATGAGGTAACAGTTTCCTAGGAATCTTACGTAAACGATGCACGATTCACGATGCATGATGCACGATGACGGTGCACGATTCACGGGACGTATACGAATGTCTGTCAGCGTCTGTACCCGTGCACTAACAGTATGTTTCAAACAACAAAAGAGTCGTTATAAAAAAAAGCAGTGCAAATCGCACCTTCGGCGCCACATAATAAAATCAGCAGCAATTGTGCCAAAAAGAACAGAACATAGAGCGCTCTTTCGCAGCTCGATAATGCTCTCAAACTGAAGACACCCTCTTAAACCGCAGATAATAAATACACGCAGTAAACAGAAGTACTTCGACATACCTTTATCGAGACGAGTTCCCATGACTTGTCACTTCAGAACAGATCAAGTGCAGTACTGCAGCACCGCGAATCCGAACCGGATTCTGCAATCCCGCTTAGGGAGAGCAAAATGGCGACCAAAAGCAATTCGGACTGGCGAGATGGGAGACGCCACAGCTCTAATTTACAAGCAAACGAGCTCGCAGCTGTGCCAGCTTGGCGACAAAATTGCGGGACCTCGGGTCGGGCACTAATGGCACGTTAGTTTTTTCTTGCTTTTTTTTCTTGCAACGTTCAAAAAGTGCAGACTAACGGAGCCATCAATTGTAATTCTGTTGTGTGTATGTTTAGTCTGCGGAAAGTTAGTGAGCTCCGAGGGCGTCTGGTGTCTTCGTTGGAGATGAAAGCCAGTGCACTATATCGCTGCTAGTCTGACATCTTTTACGTACATCACGTAATAGTGATACATGACCGCACGCCGGTACGATGCTCATCCAGATTGAAACGGGCACGGCGGGGGATTGAATTCACGATCAGTGGGCATTGCAGCGCGAGCTTTCGCTACAGGTGCTACCGATCCCCGGGCCACCAGCCATTGCGGTCGAATTCGAGCTCGAGAAAAGAAGAACAAGAAAATCCTCGGTTTGAGGTGTTATAATACTTGTGTCGCGATCTGGTTTAACACGTTAAAAATAAAATGAAAAAAGCGAGTTTATTTACACAAATGCGCTAATACAACAATACTAAGTTTTCTCGTCATTGTCTTAAATTAAAATTAGAGGCACCCGTAGTACGTACGGTGAAGTGTGTTGTCACGTTTGTTTTCTAAATATGTTTTTTTCAAAAATGTCTTAAGATGAGTTTTAAACAGTCAAAACGGTCATAATTCTGGACTTTATTAAATATCTCCAGCAATGTCAAGGAAACATTCAAGGGCCGTATGACCTTCATTACGTCTTCATAATTAACCTCCAAAAGAATGAATACTCCCGTGCATTTCTGAAGCTCAGGTCTGTGTAGCGAAATTTGCCCATCGAGTGACGAGCGGGTTAATCCCCCTTAATACATCGCTTCTAAGATTCCCCCCCCCCCCAGCTTGCGGGGGATTTTCAGATGTTTTATCTGCGTTTGGAAAGAACCAGACGCGATAATCCGGTGCGAAGGCATTCCACACACGAGTTAATAACTCTCTGCCTAATTATATCGTATATAGCTTCCCTCATTTCACGAAGATTACTTGGAAACGAACACCAAACCCAAGGTAACATTACTAACACACTACCCAAAAGACAGTCTCAAACGAAAAGCCTACGACCTTCATTACGTCTTCATAATTAACCTCCAAAAGAATGGATACTCTCGTGCATTCCTGAAGCTGAGGTTTGTGTAGCGAAATTCGCCCATCAACTGACGAGCGGGTGAATCCCCCTTAATACATCGCTTCTAAGCCCCCCCCCCCCACCCAACGGCTTGCGGCAGATTTTCCGATGTTTTATCTGCGTTTCGAAAGAACCAGACGTGATAATCCGGTGAGAAGGCATTCCACACACGAGTTAATATCTTTCTGCCTAATTATATCGCATATAGCTTTCCTCGTTTCGCAAAGATTACTTGGAAACGAACTCTAAAGCCGAGGTGACATTACTCTAACACATCACACAAAAGACAGTTTGTAGACGCTGCCTCAGACGTGTTTCTTTCTCGTATAACGGTCACATTGGTCATGCAAAAAATGCCGGCAGACATGTTCAAAGCAAACATTCTTTAAGCATGCCTGAAGCGTGCCTTTAATTTGGTCAACTTCTGCTTCGAACACCATGTCTTTTGTATGAGGCATGAGCATTGTGACCTTTGCTTAAGGGTGCACGTGTGACTTCTTTGTCTCGGGAGACCTCACTCTTTGGTCACAGAATGTGCTGATATTGCTGGCCTCTAACCATTTCCGTTCCACAACCAGGAACGGACGTCGATGAGCCGACGGCCAGCCGAACGCTGCCGAAGAACTTGTCTCCTCACTGATTTGGTACTATAGTCCGTTACAAGTCAAGAAGGTAGGGCGAGGGAAAGGAAGGCCGAGGAGGAAAAAGCACACATAACGCTGGAGAGAGAAGGAAGTTTCCCCCTCTCCCATTCAGCGTTCAGTCTGCTTCTTCTTCTCCCCGGCCTTCCTTTCCCTCGCTCTACCTTCTTGAGCTGTAACTTACTATTGGCGGCGAGTTGTTTTGGTGGCGCCCTCCTATGGTTACCTTTCGTGACGTCATTCCCTTGTGAACAACACGTTTGAAGGTGTTTGTAAAGAGCACGGTGGAAGCTTGAAATCATAGCACTCTCAAACCAACACTGCCAACACCGTCAAAATTGAAGTTCTTCCATTCCTCTTATTTCCGTCGATGGGACATCCTTTGCTGACGTCACCGATCACAGCGACGCTTTCGATCGCTCACGTCGCCAATAGTGCCAGACGAGCGCCTTTCTCGAGTGCATCCGCTCAGTGGAGTAGCTAGACCATCCGGCACCCGGGGCCCTTATGTCTTCCGTAGCCTCGCCCTCGCCCCCCCCCCCCCCGCTTTCAATCCTCAAGATTGCAACCAACCAGTAAAGCGGGAAGGGGAGGGTGTGCCGGGTGCTGCCAGAGGTGGCACCTTGCTCTACGTGACTGGGACCCCTGGTACCCGGGGCCCCCCGGCACCCCCGGTTGCTACGTCCCTGCATCCGCGTTACTCACGGCGAGTGAAACGTCACGTGTTAAAATTTATCGCGGTGTTCTTCTCCGTGAAAGGAGAGCGCTTACGACTTCCCAAGAGAATGAGCGTGAAAAAGCGACAGGAAAATGGAGGAAAAAAATGCGGACGCTGCATCAGACGTGTTCTTTTTGCGCAACGGCGTGTGGTAGTTGGAGTGTTTGGTTCTCCTTTGCAACAGGGTGGCGCAAGGACTCTGCTAGTCACTGCCGAGTTCTAATTGTTTTGAAGTTAAAGCTAATAAGCAGGCGAGCTAGTTAAGAGTAGACATAGTAACCCTGGAGCGAGGGAACAAAAAATGGATGGACAGAAACGAATCTGCGAACCCAGCCAAAGTTTTATGTTTCAGAACACCTCCTTAAATAGGCCCACAAACCCGAAAGAAGACACACGTTCTCCAAGGTCACACAACTGTGGAAGAAAAGACAAAGGAACAAAAGAACAAATGACCCCGGTGACAGACTCTGTGTAAGGAAAGAGACGTCTACAAATGGCTTGTAAAGGAGTCGTTGATGATTTCAAGGAATAGTGGATGTTTTAGCAATATATCCGTTGCACTTACCAACCCTATGAAAACGTTGCGTAACGCTTAATATTTATACATGTTATTTCTTTTTTCTTTTTTTTGTCCTTAGGATTAGTCATTAGGTCAACCGCCTGTGGGGAGGAAGGAGTGTGGTTGAAGGGCTTACCTTGTTGGTTCCTTTGTGTCGGTTTCTTGCCTTTAGACTCTAGAGAGTGCGTTGGTTCTTTCGGGCCTTGTCCCTACAAACTAGCGTCCTTATGTCGGTCACCGGGGCCTTTTGTTCCTTGTTTTTTTCTGCCACAGTTGCGTGACCTTGGGCAACCTGTTTCTTCTTGTGCGTTCGGAGTTTGGTGTCTCTCCTTCCACTTTTTTCCCTTCGCTCCAGGGCAACTATGCCAATTGTTTTGTTTTCCGCACTCCCTGCGTGAACTTTGTCTCGCAGTGTCTAAGGAAGTCCCACACAAACACGTCCCATTCTATGTCATCACTGTTTTTGTTGCGCAAGTACGACAAGGTGGCCACTTTTTCATACTTGTGACCGACGCTTGGCAACCGCGGTTACGCCATAGCAACGCTTAACTTTCAGAAAACCTATCAGGATTGTGCAGAACGTAAAGACCAATTTCTGTTTTCTTGCCCTCCCCCCCCCCTCAAAAAAAAATTATAACATACGCAGTTTTAGGTTGCCACATAGAATTTCCTTGTGCATATTTGCGTGTAATTTCAGGGTCGAAGTAAAAGGACGCTGCGGTAGTGGTTTCTGAAAGTGGCATCATTATTTGACATGCGTCACAAAAAAGAGATGTAATTGGGTTGTTATAGTGTCGCAGAAAAAAACATTGGGGAACGTTTGCAACCATTTGTGTGCCATTTGTGGAAGTTGTTCCGTCGATAAAAGCACAACTGCGTGTCGGGTTTTACAAATTAGGGCCCTCAGAAAGTATAGAAATGAAGCTGCATGTTTTGACAAGGTCGGTGTGTCCTACCTCCAACAACAGACTTGACATGTCACGAAAAGGGCACTTACTGCATCTCATGTAAGTGTGGAGCAATCCACGACGACGTAAGCAAAGGTGGTGCGGAGACGATAGCAGACGACAGATACACAACCCTGTGAAACCGAAACCGAAACTACCCGTTGACGGTCACCTGCTCCCAGAGTGCACCTTAATAGCGAGGGGTGCTGCTATGTTGCATATTCTCTATTTGCCCTATCCAGTCTTCAAACAGCAAAGAAAGCGAAATGCCAGTTAATGACGTTACCGGCGTGTGCGGCCTAAGAGGAATCTTTTTTATATGGCTCGACAATGCTCTACCTCACACAAGTCTTAAAATCCAGGACGCACTAGACCCTTTTGAAAAGTTCATCGAGCGACTATTGGCTGTCACCATTGCTTGGAGACGAAGCACCTGATTGAATCCGAGTCCCCGCCGATAGCTGACGCAGCGTTCGTTTCCAATACGAGCTGAGCCGAGTTCACGCCGAACGCTGACGCGACTTTCGTGTCCAGTACAAGCCCAGAGTACGTGCCCAAGCAATGCTAGAAAAGCAACGGCGCGCACTTTCGAAAAGGGTCTGGTTTCAACTTCTGTTGGACTGTAGTCCCCCATACTCCAATAGTCCTGGATTGGCACCGAGAGATTTCTCGTGGAAGCGATAAATCTAAGAAATCTGATGCGTCAAGTTTCCCGGAATGTTTTTAGGCAGTCCAATCGATGCGATCCGCAAAGAAAGCTCGGCGAATGGCGAGGCTAAAAATATAAAAGAAGAAAAAAAACAGGTTGCACTATGACACTGTGCGTGACGTACGCACGTAAAATGTTGTGCTCAGTCTCCCAACGCAGTCCGTTTTATTTTACCGTGTAAACACTTTTTTTTAGTTTCTTAATTCGCCGCGCTCGGCGATTACACTGCAGTTATTGGTTCTGTCAAGAGCTTTGTTTGAAAGTTTAGACACTAGATTTTTCTACAGTGAGTGACTATAATTAAGGCACAAGTAAATCATCCTTCATTGCACCCACCCCAAAAGCTTATTTGGTAATGAATGTGTATTAATAGCAAGAAACAAAACGTTCTGTAGAGTAAATCATCAATATGTCTCACGAGAAACCTCTCAAACAATTTCGGCAGCTTCGCGACAAGAAGCAGTTATCCGTACATGTTTTTCAGCGAACTTTTTAGATGCGGAGCATCTCTTGCTCGGGTCTATGTCCCGCGGCGTCGGCGTCGTCCGCACTCACACTACGCATGCGCAACTCTCCTCCTTCCCTCTCTCCAACAGCTGCGCGTTACTCTCTCCGCTCTCTCTCTCTCTCGACCAGCTGCGTGCACTTCGCGTGCGTTCGCTTCTACTCACACCGCGCGCGCATACGCAACTCTCCTCCTCTAGTCTCCTCTCCTTCAAGTGTGAATATCAAGCAGCTAGCGCGCTGCGCGCGTTCCCCCGAAGGATTGAAAGGAGGATAGTTTTGGGCGCGCGGGTCGCAGCGCCACGCCAGGGCTTTCCAGTGGGGTGGGCTTTCCCCGCAACTCTGTTGCTGTCGTCTGCTAGCGTTTCTCGGCCGCTCGCGTCCGCCGCAGCCCAAATCCGGCCGGCCAAAAGAAATCAGTCAAGAAGGGAATAAATTAATTACGATCCGCGGTGCTCCGCATCACCCCATGGTTCCCCTCGGGAAGATGGTGTAATTTTTTTTTTTTGTTGTTTTGTGATGTGTATATTCTACGTTCATTAAATTTATTTTACTTTTTAGAATTGTTGGCCGACACCTTCAAGACCGCACGTTTAGCCGTATATCAAGATCTTATTTTTAAGTGCATTTCAATTCTACTATTTGAGCAGTTTTGGCAAAGTTAAGAAAGTGTCATTGTGGTACAATTCTCCTTAGGTATTTGCTGGCTTTAATACTCATGGGGCATCCCTTGAAGGAAACTGATGTATGGTCACCTTTATAGAAATGCAGCCGTGATCATGCTGACAGGGACTGGTAAGCACCTAATGTGTAATACGCTTTCCAGGGAGGAAGAAAAGAGCAACATTTGAATGCTCGGGTCCCCGACTCCGGACACCTCGAATAAAAATATAAAAATGCCCCTGATGGCTCAGTCGGCAAAGCACTTGGCCCGCAATCTCAAGGTGGTGAGATCAATACTTCACGGGTAACTACAGTTTTTATATATGGTGTTACGCTTTTGCAGTCGTTACAGCGGGCTGTTACAGCCGGCCGCAAGAGCCGAACGTCACCGAACTACGTGGAAATCGGCTGATAAAACACATACGGTGGTTATAATGAACATATATATTTTTCTACCACTAAGTGTGATATTACGCATTGCAACAATGTTAGAGCGAACAAGAGCCCTCCGTTTTTAAACACTAAATGTATTCTATGCGCCAATTTTTATGGAGCGTTCTAACGTTTTCCTGTAACAGCCAACTGCAACTGCCTGCCGTAATAGGGTGGCTGTAATGGCCGATCGTAACAAAAAAACGTACACCGAAGAGCGTTACGCCCATAGGTGAAAGTTTTAAAAGACTTCTGTCTCCTGCAGGATTTGAACTGACCACATTGAGATCGTGAGCTAAGTGCTTTGCAAACCGAGCTATCCGTGGTTCCGTTTTGTGTACTTTTTGGAAAGAAAAACAAGAATTTTGTTTTGTATTTACAAGATTACAAATGCGTTATATACCATTTGATACACATGATGAAATAAAATATTTGTGACACGTATGTGAAGCAACCGTGCCGTCATCATAATGGGCAGTTTTGGAGCAGAGCGCTCTAGCTTTGCGTACTCAAAGAATAGCGTCCTCGCCAGTGCACATGCGCAGCCGAAGGCTAAGCACGTTGTGCGCTTTGCGTGCGCTATTTTATCCTACGCTACTTTTAGGAAGTTGCGTGCGTACGCAAAGAGTGTTTGCGCTCCTCAAAGGAGGATTCGTGATGAAATGTTGGCTATAACGCCAAGACGAGCACAGTCAAAAATGACGGCTTCCAGTACCACAGCGGCGGCCGCTTCGGCGTCGCAGTGAGCGCCGCGCCGGCGGCATCTTCGCAACTGCCATTTTCAAACACAGGACGACATTGCACTCGATTTAGAAAACCCAGCCTGGGCAGGCAACGATTGCCGGCCGCTTGATGTTTGCGGGACCTCTCTTGCCGAGGCGACGCAAGCGGACACGACCGGTCGCCCGCTCCCGTCGCACTCATATATTGAACAAATCTAAAATGTTACTCTAAAATAAAAAATTAAAAATATATATAAAAAAGTTGTTCTTTTTTTTTTTTTCAAGTTACAGCATTTCGTGTGTGAAATCAAAATTGTGACTTTATCTCGGTGGCGTTGCAACCGCGAGATGCTTGGGCGTTTTCGTCCCGACGGAGAAACGCTATTCTTACACTCGCTTGAGTAGCGTGCGCAAACGCAAACGCTAAATTTAACGCTAACGGGCGCTAAAATTACGTACGTTTTTTTTCTGAAATTCCCTAATAACGTTACGAGATAATTATTTCCCTCTTTCGACTCGCCACTAGTGAGGCCGATCTATATGATATAAAGTGAACCATTCAGGAGTTTGTCTATTGCTGCCCATTCATCATTTCTTTATAACATGTTAACATACCTTGATCGATTGGAATCGCAATGTTTTCGAAAATTCACCCAAGATGATTTTACTATCCCTGGTTGTTTTATCTACTTCGTGTGTTTTCCATAAACTGTGAAGTCCTAAAACTACTAAAAGGGATCGAATGGTATCAATCTGGTAAGCGAAGAGCAGATAACAAAATGATGCTTGTTCAGCTTCAAAATCATTTCCCAGCCTCCTCTTAAGAACGTCCCAAAAGAACACAACGTCAACACAAAGAACGAAAGCATCAGTGAAGGTCTCAGTTACATGACAAATTCTGCAATTCTTAATTCCGTATACATCGATTCCGCAAGAGTTGAGCCATTTTTTTACAGGAATGGTACGAGAAAAAAATCTATAGAAGAAAGACTTTGACTTCGGTGGCATTGGCATTAGCTTAGAACCTTGTACGAGCAACTGTTCTGCAATTCAACGGAGGGTCATAAGTGAATATGCGAAACCCTGGACCTGGAAACAGTAAAAGTAGAAGATGCTTAACTAGCTTTTTTCAGCGCACGTGTCTAAAAAGGATTGGTCACACTTTGCTTTCCGAAAATCTAAAGCGTCCACGACGTCTCTGTAGAAGCCTGGGAATGCGGTTACAAGTAGCTATTGCGTTATATCCAGGAGGTTCCATGTACTTAACTTATAATATATTTTTTACTCAACTCCAGGAAATGTGTTGCTCCTGTCTAATAAACTTCCACCTGGCAATTAACTGTCTCACAAAGATGTTTCCTACGCCTAGTCCTCCTTCATTATTTCCTCGAAACAAGTTAGGACTTCTCATTGGTTGATGTGACTTCCAGATGAATGTTGCGAATATTCTGTTAAATACGTTGATTGTTACTCTGGGTAACGCATACATGCAGAAGGTACGTTAGTTTTTATATGAATATGTTGCACACTGCGACTTTACCGAAAGTTGAAAAATATGTTAAAATCCACATAAGAGCCTCGGACATGGCAATTTCGGCAAAAGACTCCCATCAGAAAATAGTCATAGTGCAGGCGAGCTGGTGCAAGTTGAACATAATGGTAAGCCTGAGACTGGGGTAGGAAAACAAAAAACGGTGAAGGAAGACAAGAAGACAAATAACATTCAACGTCTCAGACGTAAACGTTACCTATAATTTTTTTTTGTCTCCCTTCGCGTTTTCCGTTTTTCTACCCGAGTATCAGGTTTACCGTCATGTTCAGGCTCCCACATCCACTTGCGAGTTTCTATTGCAATCAGCGGCACTCCAAGTAGTTCTGGTTTTTATGTGGACCAGCGAATGTCTACAAAGGTAGATGGGGTAGTCCCCCACTCCCCGCACCACGTTCCGCAACTTTTTTCTTTGTTCACAGCCGCACCTGACAGGCCACAATAGTAAGACAAACATGACATTCCTTTTTTTATGCTTGAGTTGTTCGCACACACGAGCACAAGGCCATCTGTATAAGCCAGAATGTTCACTTCACGGCTGTGGAGTGGAACATTTTGAACTCCGCGAATCAGTGCGCAAAGGCGAGCTTATTCGCGCGGCATGTGAATGAGCTCGCGCACTTTGGGGCCTTTCGTAGAGTAAGTATAAATGCTCCGCCTTTCGGAGCAGAGCACAGCTATGGTGCGACCAGGGCGTCCATGTTGGATCCAAAGCAGCACTGCGGGAAGCAACCGTCGCTTCTGCAAGAGCCCCGAATGCGCGAGCCACGTAATCGTCCTCCGTGTCGTCTACTTCCCAGACTTTCAAAACTGGTTTTGAAACATCGCTCGCGTTATAAAACAACGCGACTATACTGCATCCAGTGGCTACACATAATGTTGAATGGTCAAGGAAGCCTCCCGTTCGTTCT
>JAZHYW010038005.1:0-48716 GCA_037355805.1 Ixodes ricinus | reverse complement strand
TCGGCAGTGTTGTCGCACTAAACAGCTGTCTTTTTGCATTCTGATGAGCTTTATACAGAGAACCTCCATCGCATAACTTTGCGGCCCCGTCGGGTAGAAATCTTTTCGACAGATTCGCTGAAGTCAGATCTTCCTCCGAGGTTCTTTCTTCCGTTCCAGAGAGAACGGTGAATGGCTTTCCCGGCCAACTTTTCCACAGGCGCAGCAGCCCGTTAGCTGCGCCGTAGCAACAGCTTGGGAAAGTAATGGCGACCGGAAGTCCCAAACCGAAAGCAGGATGTCACGCGACGACTGGCCAATAGTGTGCGTGGCGGCTTGTTCAAAGAATGTCGCCCCTTCTCTCAGGATAGATGGGCTTTAGGCTAAAGAAGTCCCATTGATCCTAGGCTAGAGTGAAGGCCGCAAGGAAAGCCGCTCTCTAGCCAGGTCATAGAAGCACATGCAAGGGTTGCACTGGGCATCTCGCTTGATTTTATTTCGCAACACTGATTGCGGGGACTTGCAATAACGAAAGGGAAGAGCGAGGAAACTTCACGAGTTGTAAAAAATTGGGTTGTGGGCAGTGGGGATACTTATACAGCGTGTAGTTGGTCAGCCATTTAAAGTTGCGACGAGTCACTCGCTGTAGATGAGCAATTTAGCCAGTGCAATACAACCGCTAGCCTGGGGTCTTTAACGTGCACTACGCAGTAGCGATACACGACCGCACGCCGGTACGATGCTCATCCAGGGATCCTGCGGAACCCAGGATCCCTGGGTTCCGCAGCGCAAACTTTCGCTCCACGCGCGTCGAGCTGGGTGTGCGCTTTAAAGGGGTACGGAAACAAAAATTGAAATATTCAAATTTCGTTCGGAAATGGGTCAAGCATGACGGATAATAACCGTAATTCATAATCGCACGTTAGTATTTTGAACGATTGGCTATATTTTTCGTTCCAACCGGTGCACTCGAGCGAGCGCTCGAAGAGAAGCGAACGGAGGGCGCGATGCGTCATGGGATATCCGGCGCAAACAAAAATAACAAAAAAGACTCCCCGCATCCGTGACGTGGCAAGACAGGCTTGGTTATGAGCTTTGCCGTTGGTGGCGTTGTCAGCGTTGTAGTGGTGTCAATACCGTCAGCGCGTTACAACCGAGCCGTTGGAAGTGCCAGCGGGGTGACGGGCGTTTCACCTGTCGTGTGAGCGGCTTCGAAGTGTACAGCAAAGTCACACGAGCAACCCCGCGACGTGCCTCAACGAGTCCATCATGGCGTCTGGTTGACTTTCGCGCTTTCGCATTCTTAGATGGAACAGCGCGGATGAACAGTCACACTCACATGCACACAAGAAGCAAACAGACTCGCAGCGCTGACTTTCAACTCAGTTCTATATTTCTTCTTCCTCAAACCTTCAACTTCTTCACCTTTGCCGTTAATGAGAACAATTTAAATTTTTACACACCAGAGACCAAATAGTACCAATACACATTAAAAATAACTAATAATTAAATAAATCATGCAAAGTACTATTATTAGTATTATTAGTACTATTTTCTTTAGTTGTCTTTGCATGATTTATTTAATTATTAGTTATTTTTAATGTGTATTGGCTATTTGGTCTCTGGTGTGTAAAAATTTAAATTGTTCTTATTAACGGCAAAGGTGAAGAAGTTGAAGATTTGAGGAAGAAGAAATATAGAACTGAGTTGGAAGTCAGCGCTGCGAGTCTGTTTGCTTCTTGTGTGCATGTGAGTGTGACTGTTCATCCGCGCTTTTCCATCCAAGCATGAATTACCAACTTGCCCAAGCATCCACATTATCAGGCTTTCGCATTCATTCGAAAAGGGGCAAACACGTTCATGCCGAGGTGACTTTAAACAGTTGAGCGTACTTCCAAAGAGCGGCGTTGCTCCAGAGGAATCTGCTACGTCACGACTACGTAGCAGATTCCACAACGTTGCTAGACTACCTCCCAAATAGGCTCCGCATGCATCCACCAGGTGCACATTGGAAGATCGTTTATTTAGCTTTAAAATTAGTTTTCTTGTGCCTTTCAACGGAAGACTGGTGTTTTTGAGGTTAGGGTGCAACATGCAACACATTCAAGCAAGAAAATGAGCGCTGAAATTTCGTTTCCCTACCCCTTTAACCCACTCGGCCACCGATGCCCCCCTCACGAGTTGTAATCTTGGACCTGCTTGCTAAACTCTGTTTCACCTTATGATGTACCGCAGGAAAGGCTACAAGCGCGAGCTCCTTGCTCTGGGGCACATCTCGGCGGCACAAGCTCTCGTGACTTAAGAGCGGCTGCCAACGCTATGAGCGCGCGCTTCTAGCCTTCGCTGCGGTACAACATAAGGTGAAACGAAGTATAGAACAGCGTCTCAGCTGAGAGTCGAGACTGAGTGAAAGAAAGCATTGTAAGGGTGGGGCGCGCGAGTATCTTGAGACGCGCCTTGAGTCCTGCTCAGCTCGTGAGCTGGCTTTGACAGTGCTTTTTTTCTTCCAGTCTCAGCTGAGACAATGTATCTAGCAAGTCAGAGCTGGCTGCTTATCATTAGCTGCAAAATACAAGTGTCATGGTTGGTGTAAAGCGCAAAGTGGAAGCTTGGAGTCGTTGCATTATTAAACCAACACCATAAAAGTTATTAAACCAACACCACAAGAAAGGGGTTTATTCTACCATTTTCCCGAGCCTCATATTTGAGCCACGATGACTGGCTGTTTGTTGCCTTACCATGAGGACCAGTCCCTGCGGTTTGCACATGACACTCTTCGTAAGTTGTCTACGAGAAGAATAACATTAAAACTGAAAATCTCAAATTCCTGCACGATGGCGGAAGAAACAGAACCGGCGCAATTGGAAAGCTGGAACCTTAAAAAAATGTAGATTTGTCCTGGGAAAGGTGGTGCCATTCATTGTTGTGGAATTGCTCGAGACACGTGCCGCGCGCCACTTCTAGGAAGAACATGGCGTCTGAATTCTAGCTCAGTCTAGCTCCAGTGCTGCGCTGTGCCGCCATGATCTTTGCAAGGGCCGCATGTAGCACGTGCCTCGTGCATCGACGCACCTTGCGCTACTTTTACAACTTTAAGGGGCCTTACTTTATCTTGGAGTGAAGGGAAAGAAATTCCACTTTGTCATCGCTATCATATGTAGTTCAATATTTGCACCTTTCATGGTGTCGGAGCATGGCGGGCAGCATTGAATTGTTGATTTATAGGCACTAGGTAAGCTCGCGCTGCAGAACCCAGCATCCTGGGTTCAATCCCCACCCCTGCCCGTTTCGATCTGGATGAGCATCGTACCGGCGTGCGGTCGTGTATCACTACTGCGTGGTGCACGTTAAAAACCCCAGGCTAGCGGTTGTACTGCACTGGCTAAATTGCTCATCTACAGCTGGGAGACGCGTCGCCCGTTGAGGCAGACCAAGTTCTAGGCTGTATAAACATACACACAACCCAATTTTTTATAGGCGCTAGGTGTTTTGGAGAACTTGCTCCTGACCCTTGTGACGCGCTTCTCGGTTTTCTTCTTTGCAAGACTAACTGTGATTCACTGCAAGAACGAGGAAAAAGCGCGAGGAAATATTTGAGACAAGAATCCTCTGGGTCAGGGTACGTTAAGGCAAAGCCCCTTCATGTTTCAAAAGTAGCGCAAGGTGCGTCGATGCTCGAGACACGTTCAACGTGGAGCCCTTGGGAAGATCATGGCGGCACAGCGCAGCACTGAGCTAAATTTCAGACGCCATGAATTTCCCAGCGCGCAGCACGTGCCTCGAGCATTTCCACAACAATGAATGGCGCCACTTTTCCCAGGATAGAGGGGCTTTAGGTTGAGGACAGAGTCAGCGCCACTTTGCTTGAACTTCTCAACCTTGAATTTTAGCCACCTTTCAAAAGATGGCGCAATGGCGCGTTGTCTGAATCAACATAAGTATTTTTTAAATATCTAGGACAATTATTACGCTTTAAAAAAATTACAATCATGGAAAGTGATTTTAATTAAAACGAGAAAAGCTAAGTAAAGAATCGTTGTTTAAATGGCTGTCCTCTTCTCTGAAACCAGTTTCTTGCGTACAGAGTCGAGCTTCACAATAATTCTATGATTTAAAATTATTTTTCAAAATTCTGAAATGAATACAACCAAACCAGCCTTACATAGAACCAGCTCAGTTCCTCTAGCATACAATTAAAAAAATTAGATCAGATGCCAGCGCGCTGTCTGAGAAAACGAAGAACGCGTGAAGGGAATTCTTTGAAATTTTATCACAGTCAAGTGGTGTTTACAAAACAATTGCTGGTGTTGCATTTCGAATACCTATATATTTTATTTGTTATTCTGAGTGTCTATGTCTACCAGAAGCATGCCTTACATGTCGGTGCTGCGTTATGATGTGAAACTGAGTTACGACACTTCAAAATCGCTTAGAAAAGGCACTTTTTGAATAAATAAAAAATGTGAGTGTACTAATTAAGAAATAAACGTTAAATGCAGAACCGCACGAGTTTTTTATCTATTCTCTAAAAAAATAAAAATGCGACTTGAATGCATTGCCAGTCTAGAAACTCGGAATGCGTAGAGGTACGTCTTTGAAAAAGAAAAAATAACTTTCACTTTTTGTTTTCTTATTGAGCGTTAACTTTTGAAAAATGCATGTCACATTCTGCACTAAGACAGTGATGATGAATTCGACATCTATTTTTTAAAAGAACGATATACGTGACATGCGCACCGACGCGACGATAGCACCGCAAACAGAAGCGTTAGCACAGCTGCCGACCGGTATTGTGGTTGGGGCTGTGGGACCGCCGCCTTAAAGGGATGCTGAACAAAACATTTCAGTGTCTATAATAAGTGGAGCACTATTTTTCCATGAGTCAGCAGCCGCCGCGGTGTGCGCGAGCTCGCGGAACGAAATTGACGTCATCCTATCCCCCATTCACGCATAATAAGCTTGAACAATCGGTTAATAAGCTTGAAACAAGAATATTCAATTGGGATGTTTTTTCTGTTTTTCTCTTTCTCACTTTACACGATCTTACTGGCACTAGAGGAACTCAAGGATACTCGCACGTAGAGTTCTTGTATAGGCTTCCTACGGGAGCCAGAGTTGCGCGTCTGTTTTCCACGTGCTGCCGCTCCGCTATTAGCCGAGATCCGATCACGTGAGGAGCTGGATCAAGTGCCGTGCCGGAAAGTAGACGTTGCACGCGCCCCGGCGTACGTGAGCGCGCCGCGCGCCTCGAACGCGCGGCGCCCATATTCGCCGAATTCGGTCACGTGACAAGCGGGATCAACATGCCGTGCAGGAAACACGGCGCTACAGAGATAAACGCGTAACTCTGGCTCCCGTAGGGAGCCTATACAGGAACTCCTACTCGCACGCAACGTCACTGGTGAAGAAACTCCTTTGTTGCGGTATAATTTAAAGGACAAAAGCCAGCGTTTTCTTTCAATTTCTCCTTTGGAAAATTTGATGACGTAGCTGGGCGGTCACAGTACCGCCCAGTCAAGGGCGGATCTAAGGGAGAGGGAGACGGTGGCGCTCCCCCCCCCCCCAAAAGAAAACAAAGTCGACCCCCCCTCCCCCCTTCTCGGAGGGCAATCTGACATGGGTGGACTCCCCCCCCCCCCCCCGGTTCACAAGAATGAATGGGAGAATAGTATCCTTAAAACTTTTCCGCCCCCCCCTCCAAAACAATAAAAGATAAACAGGGTTCTGGATCCGCCCCTGCGCCCAGTGACGATATTTAAATGCGGCTAATAGATTATACTACGTTTCACCTTATGTTGTACCGCAGCGAAGGCTAGAAGCGCGAGCTCATAGCGTTGGCAGCTGCTCTTAAATCACGAGAGCTTGTGGCGCCGAGATGTGCCCCAGAGCAAGGAGCTCGCGCTTGTATCCTTAACTACGGTACATCATAAGGTGAAACAGAGTATAGACATGAGCATTGCGCAAGCACTCAATATGGGCTCGTGATAATCGATAGCTCGAGAAGCGTGCGGGTAGTGACCAGTGTCCAATCTCTCCAATGACGACAATAGCCGAACCATAACAATGTCTTGAACTCAGCGTGTGTCCTGTGTCTTGCCAAACCCAGCGCGTGGCGTTGCTATGATCAACATGGGAGGCATATAATCAAATATAGATCATGTGGCCGCTTGTTCTGGTTGCGAGTTGAATGGGTGAATGCTGCTCGTTTTTATTTAATTTTTTTCTGCGACTTCGACTGTGAGTGGAGAAAAATGATCGGGTGTTCCACAGGTCATTAACGTCAGGGATCCGTCCTTGGCGGTATTTGCGCAAGGTGCAAAATGCTAAAAATCGTTACTTCGTCCACAAAGTCCAGCAGTCTGCCGCCAATTCCTTGGTCCCACAGAGATCGGATCAAGGCTTCGTGGGGAATGGGGTCGGACGCCTTGCAAATGTCCATGGCAACAAGGCCTCTTATCTGCTTGTTGCAGGAGTGGTAATCGAGGACTCCGCGGTGGATTAGCATTAGGCTGTCGTGGGTTTCAATGTGTTTTTGGAACCCTGTTTGACCGGGGTAAAAGACGCCGCGTACCTCGGCGGTCCATTCGATGCGAGTGAGTACCATGCACTCAGTAGTTTTACACGTGATGGAAGTAAGGGAAATTGGACTGACGTTCTGCGGGGACGTCGCCGGCTTTCCGGGTTTGGGGATCGGCGAGACCAAAGAGAGCTTTTATTCCTTGTGTGTCATGACTTTTTCGCACAAGTCATTAAACCAGTCGAAGATTCTTCGCCGCGCTCTTGCGGCACTTTTCGAAGCATGCTCGCGCTAATTCCGTCAGGGACGAGCACTCTTGACTTTGTTCTGTTGGATGGCGGCTTCGAGTTCCCACGGGGTAAACAGTGTCACTGGCGAGTTGCTGCGGCTGCGGGAAGAACACAGGGCCGATCGCTTCGAGAGTTTCCTCGCTGTCTTTGTCCAAGCGCAGGGCCATATTGGGAACGGCGTTAGTCACGGCTTGTGGTTTGGGCGCCGTGGGACCCGGGAAGGTAGGGAGCCAGCCTTTTGGGGGGAAGCGTTTTATTCGGGTTCGAGGTCGTGCTTGAACCAGCTCCAGCCCAAAACTGCCCGTCTCGTCGAGTCTTCCTTCCGTCGTCACCTCGCCTTTTCTCGCCGCACCAATCATCGCACACCACGGGTAACAAAAAGATAACAATCACAAAGCCCGATAACCCGTCGGCGACGGCGCGCGGTGAATCCGCTGCCTCATGCACGTCGCATGCATGACAGCGTTCTTCGACCTGGTCTTGCCAAACATTGCGTTGAATATTCTCCAGACCGTACTTAACAAAGTCTCGCGTTGAACGCTGTGTTCGAATCACCTGGGGCCCTAATCTGGACACTTGGCGAAAAAGTCGGCGAGAAATTCGGTGGCTATGATTGGCCGGCGTCAAGGTCAAGTGCGGCGTTGGCCAATCGCGGCTTCCAGATTTCTCGCCGACGTTTTCGCTAAGTGTCCAGCTTAGGGCTGGTCTGGTTGATAGGTTTGGCGTGCGCACGGGCCTTATCCGTCAGCCGGTTGACGACCTGGAGGGTCGTGGGGTGTCTAATCCCCTTGACCTCCTCCAGGATGCATGTCCTTTCGTCCCAAAAGGCTAGAAGTCTCGTGTCTGGCGTCGGCATCCCGGCCTCAGCTCGGCGTTCATCTACGGCTGTCTTACTTGCCGTTGTAAGTAGCGTCGAGATGCCGCTGTCAGGCGCATCCGAGATTTTTTCAACGAAGCTGTATATGACTCGTTGGTCGGTTTTTTTTTTTTTGTCTCAGTCGACAGAAAAAACACGCACGCGCCTTATCATCGATCGCGAGCTCCTCATCTCTTATCATGTAGTTTTGACACTTGTTTAATAAGAAAACCCCAAAACAAGTGTCAAAACCACGCGATAAGCCGCCTCGGTGGCTCCGAGGCAAAGCGCCGGCCTACGGATCCCCAGGTGGTGGGTTCGTACCCCGGCCAAGGTTCCCGCAATCTGACGAAGGCTTATTGCGGAGAAGGCGCCATGTAACCGAGCTTTCTGTCAATTGCACGTCAAAAGATCCCCAGGTGGTGCAAATTAATCCTCAGGCCTCCGCTGGAGCGTGACAGATGCCCGTCGTTGCTTTGGCACGTAGAACACTCAAATTTGACTTAAACCCACGGGATAGATGATAAGCATGTAGTGCTACCCGCATGCGTTTCTCGGTAAAGATTGCGGTTGCTGCCGCGGCAACGGCAGAGTACGAAGTCTTCCATATATAAGAACGTGTTGGTACAGTGCATTTACTTTGTTTCGTCAATCATTTGGTATAGACCATTTTGCTGTTTACAAACATAAACTGCTGCTTCCGTCCCAAGCGACTTCCGGTCGCACCGTCTTTGCCAGCATGCTTATGGTGCCCAGTCACCATAAGCAAGCAGCTTGCTTTGCAAGCTGCTTGCTTATGGTGACATAAGAAAGAAATTGCTTATGTCACCAGTGCTAGAAAGCATAAATGCTACACGGACAAGAAAGTGTGAGATTTAACGAGGGCCTTCGGCTGTAGAATATTACATCTTCGAGGAGGCAAGTTGGTTTACAAGAATACTCGGGCTCGAAACATTTTAACACATCTCGCCCTCCTTCGTTCTTTTGGCGTTCACCTGGAGAATCGGTGGTAAACGTTTCATCTACATTTCAACGGCGGTGTTAAGATGCCCTCGTTGCTATGGCAACTCGTCGTTCTCTGTAGTATTCACAGTTGAGTGTCTTCACAGCTACAGAGGCGAACTATTCAGCTACGTAGGTCAGATGAATCTTGAACTACAGAGCTGCTAAATTAGAGTCGGTGATATCGAATGCAAAAACTATAATACAAAGTAAAATGACCTGCCAGGTGGCCCGCATGCCTAAAACCAGACTTTTACCGTACGCATTACAAGTAATCAAATTACTTGTAATCGATTACTTTTTGGAGTAATTTTGTAATCAGTTGATTACTTTTATTAGGCAGTAATCACAAGAGTAATCTGATTACTTTTTGAAGTAATAAAATTACTTGTAACCGTTACAATTTTTCCCCGGAACCCCCCCCCCCCCCCCGGGCACACGCCTTTTTTTTATAAAATTACAAAAATAAAATTTGCTTTTTTTTTCCGAATGGAAAAAAGAAAGATTTTGCGGAGCTGTACGAAACGAGGTCAATCTCTTTCTATGTACAGTTTCTGTGAAATGTCCGTTTTTTTTTTTTTTTCGAGCTGGGATTGGGAGTGGGAAGCCCCAGGGAAGCCACAGTGCGTGACAAAGGCCATTCAGGGCGAAGTTTAGAAGTTTGAGGAAGCAGAATGTAGCTTTGTGAGCCCTTCGTTCAAACCAGAGCCTTCAAAGCTCTGGTTCAAACTAGCCCCCTCACGCACACACACACAGAAATAAAAAAATAAAAAAAATATCCTGCTTAGGGTATCTACTCGCAGCCCGTAGGATAACCAGGACCGAAGAATGCCTAAAGCGGATGCAAAATATAACAGAGGCAGTTGAAATATTTCCCCATTTCCCTTACGTGGTCTTTGTGACAAGCAATGTTTCGAGTTGAGAAGTGGTCGGGGCGATCTCTTCCGCTAATGGATACTACACATGATCCGTTTCAAATCCTGGAGCTGCTGCTCTTTTGTATAACATACGAGCTCATCCACATGTCAATAATAAAATGAGTGACACAAACTTTGAGCGACAACCCTTGCTCAAGCTTAACAAGATCTAGAACCCCCTCCGCTCCCCCCCCCCCCACACACACACACTGGCGAACGCCCAAATCATTAAACGTCTTCAAACGAATTATATGCTTGTGTCCGCATTGTGAAGGTGCAACGACCACGAAGAGGGAGCCAGTTTTTCTTCTTCAATACTTGTGCAAATGTGAAATATAGGTGGGAAGTAGTTCATTGTTATGAGCGTTAAAGATGTGTCTTCACACAATAAAGTAATCGAAAAAGTAACGATTACTTCTTTCAGTAATGTCCAATTACTTTTGCCGTCGAGTAATCAAGTAATCTAATCGAATACTTTTTAGCCAAGAGTAATAGTAATTGTAATCGATTACCTTTTTTAGTAACGTGTACAAGACTGCCTAAAACTAACAAAATTTCAAAACACTTTAGAAGTGATAATTCATTCTAAAATACCTACTACGCCTCCTTGAGGACACAAAAAATAGCTACAAAAATTAAAAAAAGAACTGAGTGCATTGGCAACAACAATAACTAAGCTTAAATAACAAACTTAAAGGAGTGGTGCAACTAAATTCTGTTGGAATGTTATTTTCACTTTATACGAGCTTACTGGCACTAGTGGGACCCGAGTATATACTCGCACGGAACGCCACTGACCAACAAACGTCTGCCCCGGTGTGATTTCAAGGATAAATGGAGCGCTTTATTTCAATTTGGCCTTCGCAAAACCTGAGACAACGTAGCTTGGAGGTTGCAATGTCGGCATAGTCCCCCAGTGACGATATTTGAAGGCGGCTCGTAGTTTGGACCCGAACTTTGCGTGAGCACTCGATTTTAGCTCGTAATAATGAATAGCTCGACAAGCATTCGGGTAACGGCTCGTGTCCAATCGCTGATATGATGACAATAGCCGAACCATAACAATGTCTGGAACTCAGTACGTGTTCTGTGCATCGCCAACTCCAGCGCGTGGCTATGATGAATATTGGAGGCATATAATCGGCTCCAAATCACGTGGCCACTTATTCTGGCTGCGAGTTGAGGGTTGATGGGGCGGACGCTGTTCATTTTCTGTTATTTTTTTCAGCGACTACCAGAATAACTAACGCGCTTTCCATGGGTTTTAAACGTCAGGGATCCGTTCTAAGCGGCATTTGCGCAAGGTACAAAAATTGTTGCATCGCCCCTTGAAAACAGACTACATACAAATTTTCGCAGTCACTATTTCATAAAAAGATATAGTAATATTCTCAATTACTAGAAAACATGAACACACATTGTGTTTAAAACAATATACATCACAAGAATGAGGCCAGACATTTTTTTCGCGGAATATGATTTTGAAGGTTTCAGTGGCTATATCGTTAGGGAGGCAGTTCAAATTTTCAATAGACAAAGTAAGAGGAGAGTATTCGAATCCATTAGGGCGACCGAATAGAGGCTCCATTTTTGGGAAGCGATTGTGACGCGAAGAAATGTATGAGGCAGGCTTACAGTAGGTGAGCATGAACGATGGCATATGTTGCAATGAAACTTGCGATGAAAAGGAAGACGAGAAACTTTGCGCTGGGGATCAAGGGGAGCTAGGCGGCTAGGTAAGAAATAGCCTTGAGTTCCGATATGATAAAATTTGTGGAATAAATACATTAAATAAAGCGGGCGGTTTTTTTTTTTTTTGTAGACATTATTTTTGGTTAGATTATAGTCCGTACATCCATTGATTAGATTAGAGTCCACACTGATGAGGAGACTATATTATGCTGGCATATTTTAGTTTAGACCGAACGAGGGTTCCGCAGTGAGTTTTACGTCCTGTTGTGCTAAGTATACCAATGCCTTCTAAAAAAAACCAAGCGTGCTCGATGCTTTGTTGTTTATGTTGTCGATATGAGCATTCCAAGTCAGATCTTCGGTGAAAGCTATACCTAAGTACTTATATGAAGGAACATATAAAATAGAAGTGAATAAAATAAAGTAGGAAGGAAAGTAATGCTTAGAACAATGCAAAGTGTTTAGACCCGCTAATTTTGGGGAGTAAATTGACATCAGGTGAACTGACGCCACGTTACATGACGACGGCGTTAAATCGTGATCCCACGTGATACCATAACGCCCCGTGAAATCAATTTGACTGCTCAATTTAGCGGGGAAACTAAATTGGTGTCTACGTCACGCGACGAATAAGTTTGGAGGATTTTACGTGCTAAACGAAAGAATGGCATCTGGCACGCACCAGCGGAAGACTGAGGATTAATTTCGACCGCCTGGGAATCTCTTGACGTGCATCCGAAAGCTCGATTACACGGCGCCTTCTGCGCAATAAGCCTTCGTCGGATTGCCGGCACCCTGGCCGGGATTCGAACCCGCAACCTAGGTCGGTAAGCTGATCAATAGGGCTATCTCTCCCGGCGGTTAACTCGCCCGCAAGCGGGATTTTAGGGTCACGTAACTGGCTCCATGGGGAGAAAATACCTAGCGTACCAGCGGATTCCACTCAGCAGACGTAAGCCAAATGCCTGTTGTTTTCTTGAATTCTCAATTGACACGATCTTCCCCAGAAATAACTTTCCATGCCGCCTCTAATCTACACAAGTGCGGTTCATTTCACTTGCATTTCAAGGCTCTTCACTCTTTTTCAGCGCGCAAAAGTGGACTTTATTATTCGAAGCGAGGACGGACTTACGAAAGCCATTTGGCTGAAATTCTCGGCACCCTCAGTTTCTTGTCCCCACGGAGCCGGTCACGTAACCTCAAAATCCCTAATGCCGGGGAGTTAATTCCTGGAAGTTATTCGCGCATTGATCGGCCAATGGCCCTTGGCCGGCGCTTTGCCTTGGAGCCACCGAGGCGACTCCAATGACGTCAATTTTCCCATTAAATATAAGGGAATCGCAAGGGCGGACGGACGAGCGGAGGGGCAAAGCTCTGGGATTGATTCAGATAAGAAGCATTCTATGATTTAAAAAAAAAAAAAAAAAAATATATATATATATATATATATATATATATATATATATATATATATATATATATATATATATATATATATATATATATATATATATATATATATATATATATATATATATATTAGAGGTTTTAGAACTTAGTCTTTCGCTAGGCATGCACTCGCCAATAGACCTATAGACCATTTGCTGTCTTACCCAAGCATCAAGGAGAATGCAGGGATTGGTGTTCCACGCGCCACACGCGCACGCCTTTCCTGTATAAAAGATTCGAAGTAAATAACCAAAAGAAAGCATTGACGAACGCGCGTGCAAGATGCCATTTGTTTTAGGTTTTTGCTTTGGAAAAGTTACTACTGCTGAGGCCAGCACGTGCGGCGCGTGGAACACCAATCCCTGCATTCTCCTTGATGCTTGGGTAATACAGCAATAGGTCTATTGCTGTCTTACCCAAGCATCAAGGAGAATGCAGGGATTGGTGTTCCACGCGCCACACGTGCTGGCCTCAGCAGTAGTAACTTTTCCAAAGCAAAAACATAAAACAAATGGCATCTTGCACGCGCGTTCGTCAATGCTTTCTTTTGGTTATTTACTTCGAATCTTTTATACAGGAAAGGCGTGCGCGTGTGGCGCGTGGAACACCAATCCCTGCATTCTCCTTGATGCTTGGGTAAGACAGCAAATGGTCTATAGAGAGTTTTAGTAAACCGTTCCGATGCCTATACGATACCCCCGATAACGATACGATGCTTGCTCAAAGGCGGCGGCGGAGTATCGGGTATCGTTATCGGAGTCATCGGAACGATCTACTAAAACTCTCTAATAGGGAGTATTCACTGGACGCCATTATTGTGTGTAATGTTTAGAGCGCATGCTCAGAACGAGCTCACATCAATAGGCTGCTAAGTCCGGCAATCTTGATGGTGTGGTATGCACCTTGCAAAAGAACTGTGGAAGCTCGCCATCAGCACGCGCTCAGCATTCGCGCACACAGCAATGGCCGCCAGTGAATACTCCGATTAGACTTTTCTGGAGAATCCTATAGACGCTTTACAGCTGCTGTGCATGGGCGCCGCCATAACTGCCCTTCAGTTTTTGTCCCCTCTTATTCCGTTCGCTTGACTTCATAATTTCCACAGCAAGACAGGTTATTGCCATTTTAAGTGTTACTGTGTCCTTTCCCCCAGCATAGGCCGTTGTGGAGACTCGTCAACGGCCGCTTCAGTGGCTCGGCATCTCGGTAAGACAAGAGAAGGGCGGCTATGGCGGCTCAATCTGGCGCGTGTGTAAAGCGTCTATACTTCGTTTCAGCTTGCGTCCAGACGCAGCCAATGCTACAAACGCGAGCGTGTGGTCCTCAGCAGTGTTTGCAATGCACGAGCGCGCGTGCTTGACAGGGACGCTGGAAAGCTAGGAGCTCGCGCTTGTATAGCATCGGCTGCGTCTGGGCGTAAGCTGAAACGAAGTATAGGAGACCTTGCAGCGAGGGGAACTGTGGGGCTGTTTGGATGTAGGCTCGTGCCGGCTAGAACGCTTCGTATATCCTGGTAGCGGCACGATTGATTTTTTTCTTCTTACTATAAGGAGATCAGAACACAAAAAATATATTAATAATAAAGCGAACGGAAAAGAAGGTCATCACATATCTGTTTTGTTTTCCTTTTGCATTCCCTGCGTTCTGAAACCATGAACTGTTAAAGCAACGTCAAGTTTGTCTTCGCTTCTTGGGTAATGTCACGTGCCGTACATCTGATCTGAACGTCAGAATGCGTAAGCAGACGCTGGGGGCACCACATATTACCAGAAAGGTATATCGGTGGCATGCAGCTGTTCATAATCAGCGCTTTATAAGAATTTGTCCAACACTGGCGTGTAATGCAGTTATAGGCAAATTGTGTGCAACCCTTATGATACTGCATGGCCGACCTCTAGCTAGGGTTTTTGAGGATGCATACATATTTAAACACTTTCAATATTGCCTTATTTTCTGTTTTCTTCGCTTCTTTTCCGTCTTTGCAATAGAAGAATTTCGGCATCCGGCGGTCTTCGTCACCGAAGGCACCGAGAGGATTCGATTTCCTTTAGGAACGGGCGGAAGCAGGGTTTGCGCATTCCTCGATCGAAGCGGAAGCAAAATTTCAAAAGATTTCTGAACTGCGCAAGAAAAACAGTGGGAGTTTCAGCTTAAAGGATCCTTATTCCTCGCATTTATCTTTCCCGTTGGTAATCTTTTTTCGCGTTTACATTTATATGATTTTTTTCGATCTTCCTACAAATTACAGCGCGCCTCGGTTTTCCGTAATTCTTTCCTCAAACGCCCGTTCACACCAAAAAAAAATAATAACAACTATGTGTGTTTTTTTGTTTGTGTTTATTTTAGAAAACATTCCTCTTTTTTAGTAGTAGTATTTTTATAGCTTTCATCAAAACGTACTTTAGTATGGCCGTCGTTTACGGTATTCCGCGTGACAATGTATACCACGCGTGAGTAAATTGTGCGTGCGTCTTTGCTTGCTCCACCTCGGCTGTGAAACCTATTCAGGAAGAGGGATTTGGGAACCAGAAGTTCGATTTCAGTTGTGGGTTGCCTTGCTTTGTGCCTTTGTTTAGCTTGCATTGGTGCGTTCAGAAAAGAAAGGAATAAAGAAAACACAAGAATCTTGCGCGCGCACACACACACACACGTTGCAACAATTAGTGTGTCTGTAAATATATTCCTTTTTCTTTCCTTCTCTTTTCTTTTCTTTTTTTTTTTTTTTTTGCCAGAGAGGGGGGAGGGTTTTATCTCCGAATCATTTTTTCGGTTTTTGTTATTCTTTCATGATAAATCTGCATATTCACTCGTGTGTGTCAATATATGTTTAATTTATGTTTTTGATCATGACCTGAGGACCGAGTGTCGGGCAGCCTGCGCTATTCCGATAACGTCCAGCTCTGAAACCACCACCGCTTCAACAAATAATCCGTTCTCAAAATAAACGAGAGGGCGCGGGCATCGAAAGTCGACATTCACTTTTAAATCTCTCTTTCGTGCGTTGAATTTGGTCTAATTACATTAAGCTAAAAAAAGCATTTCAAACGCATTGCGTTAATGCCATGGGAGCAGGGATATATATATATATATATATATATATATATATATATATATATATATATATATATATATATATATATATATATATATATATATATATCCGTCTGATACAGGTACTCCTGGCCGCTGCCCTTCGGTGGCCACTCTTCGACTCTCTTGAAGAAGATAACTCAGCCTGGATTCTCCCGTCAATGGGCGCAGTGGCTGGTGCACAGCTGCAAGCCAACCAATCTCCCACTCAGCTGGATCTGGCAATCAACAATCTTCGCGTCTAGCAACCGGGAACATCATGTGATCTACTGTAACAAGGATTAAAGGGGGTCTACTGGCCAGGGGTAAAGGGGACGGGAGGGTGAACGTAGTGGCCCAGTATGGCAAGTGCGTCGTAAACGCTATGGCCAAAGCTAAGGAAGAGCTCTGGGGTAACATGAAGGGAGGTAACCATTGTAGTAGTACATGCGGACTCAATGATCTGTTGAAGGGAAGGAGTCAGAGCCTCTGCAGACACATAGAAGTTGGGGTGCATAAGCTGAGGGAGTTTCTGAGAGAGTGCAGGTGCTAATATGCACTATCCCAGGGGCCTAGGTACAGTCTTCTCAAAGAGAGCAGCGGGTGGCGGAAGCTAACCGGGTGATGAGGGGGATGAGCCAATGACTTCAGTACGGCGTATTGGAAGTAAGCAGGGTGGTGTATGAGGCTGGCTCCGACCCTTTTGCGGTGGAGTGGAGCCACAGGTATCACGATAGGGGACGTGATTGGACGTCATGTCATAGATTTTTTGGGGACCCACGAAGCCCGCCCGGAGGGCACCGGTGTAGATGCACCACCAATACCATATGTGCCACTACCAAAGTCGGGGGAAGCTCCTAAGTGTAAATACAACAAGAGCAGCAGGGAGCGCAGGAGGAAGCCCCGTATAAATAAGAAAAAGAATCGGCTCAATATAGGCTTCATAAATATGCAAGGAGGTAGAAACAAAAAAAAAAAGTGGGAAGAGATTGGTGAACAATTACAGGCTGAAAATTTCACAGTGTATGGGGTAGCGGAAACTGAATTTAGGGATAAAGAGGACCACCGTACATGCCAGGCTGCTCCTCGATGGGATGCAACCGGAGAGGAGGTGAACGCAAAGGCGGAGGTCTAGGCATGTTAGTTAAAGGACAGGACTTGGAAAGAGAGCAGGAAAGATGCAGATAACACTTATGGCTGAAAGGTAAAGTAACCGTTCTGGGGTTTGCTTACGTGAAAACAGGAAATTACTCAAGGGAGGAAAATACAGAAAACTTTGCATGTATATCGAGGGACATCAGAAATATTTACCTTAATCAGAAAATAATTATCACAGGGGACATGAATGCCCACTTAGAAGAGTTTGATGGATCCACAGGTACGACCGGAAAGTTTCTAGAATATTTCTGTCATGCCCTGGACCTAGTGTTAATTAGCGCACAAGTAAAATGCGACGGGAAAATAACGTGGCAACGAAACAACTCACAAGACACCAAATGTGCAGGGGGACATGGGCTGGCCGTCTTTTGAAAGCAGAGAGGCGATTGGTAAATTGAAATTTGTACTCAGGTTGACCGAAATAGATGATACCCGATGGGCACGGAACGTATTAAAGTATTTATATATGAAACGTTTAAACACAAAATGGACAAACCGAATCCGAAAGCTTACATTTAAATACCTATACATTAGTGATGGGGCTGAGCAGACTATTTCGGTGGTAACGGGCGTGAAAGGGGCAGGAAGAAAAATATGGGAGGTAATAATGCAGGAAAAATCAGCTCTCACAATGTACAGGACACAAAAACAGGACATAAGAAAGGAAAATGTGTTTGACAATTCACTGGTAAGTTCTTTACTGTTTCAGGCGAGAACAGGTGTTTTGAGGACGAGGACGTATAGGGCTAAATTTCAGGAGACATACACATTATGTGCTGCCTGCCATAATGAGAGCGAGACACTAGAGCACTTAGTTTTGAAGTGCACGGGGCTTCGCCCTGCCCTCCCTGAAGGGGTAACAGATTTGGCCGGGGTCCTGGTTTCGCTGGCGACGATGAAAGGACGGAAGAGAAAAGGATTACAGTCATAAAGAGGCGATTAGAAGATTGGTGGAAATCGTCTAGGGAAAATTGAATGATGCACAACAGCTTGGGACAGGCGGGACAGAGGAAAATTGGGACTCCCTCCCGCGTGGCTCCGGCCTAAAGTCTCAACCCTTCCCCCCCCCCCCCCCTCCCAGTGGGTCCGGTGCTAATGTAACGTCGACAAGGTATGACCAGAAGAAAATTGGCAACTCCCTTGCCAATTTTTTCTCTTTTTTGTGACCGATTTTTTAAATGTCATTCTAATGATATCCTCACACTGCCTGGTTAGGGGGCAAAATTGGCTTAGAAGGGCGGAAGGAATCGTATGTTTGTCTTTCTAGACTTAGCTTAGGTGGCACAAGCTACCGTCTGTTACAAAGGGTATAGCCATTAACATCCATCCAACATCCATCAATCCATACTTTAGGAGCGTCTACAAAAGAGCGCCCATTCCGCCCACAGGGGCTCTAATCTGGACAATTGGCGAAAAAGACGGAAAGGAATTCGACCGCCATGATTGGATGGCGCCAAGGTCAAAGGCGGCGCCGGCCAATTACGGCCGCCGGATTCCTCGCCGACTGTTTCGCCAAATGTCCAGGATTAGAGCCCCAGTTGGGGCACGGCATCGCCGCTGAAACTGTCATGCAATCAATCCGTCTGATACAGGTTAGTTTTCAATGCCGCCTGTTGCGGTAACGGCAATCACTGTCTTTTGGTGATGTCGTGCCCCTGCGACTTATCAGTGTACCGTAAAAATGTTTACGATTTTTTTTTATTTGTGCATACCATGCGATGATATTTCATATTTTGCTCTTAATCTCGGGTGACATTGAGACAAACCCTGGCCCTATCGGTGCTGAATACAATTCCATTCTGGAAGCGCTAAACCGTATTGAAACTGATCAAGCAAATATGCTTGCAGCAATCGCAATCCTTGCAGAATGAACAGCGCGCGGCTGATGCCAGGGCCAAAATTCTTGACGACACGCAATCACCTAACAACCCACTAAACATCATTCCATAAGAACTTCTCAATTTAAAAGCTAGGTGTGACGATTCAGAAAACGGCCTTCGTCGATGGAATTTACTTTTCTTTGGATTATCGGATTCAGAAACGTGGGCGAAGTCGGGGGAAAACGTTGTTAAGTCCGATTCACACACTTGCAATTGCTTACGACCCAGTGCATCACGACCCCTTGTAACATCTTACGACTAGATGACGCACAGGCCAGCTGGTCTATGAGATTGCCTGGAACCACATTTCGCCAGAGCGAAGGTTTCGCAGTATTTTAGAGATTAAATATATACATACTTTTTACGAGAAATGGTCGTATATAAAATTTTCAAAGGTTTTTCAAGTCAATGGTGAAAGAATGATGGGCGGAAACAACTGGAAATCGCGATAGACGGCGCCGGTGAGTTCTCTCGTCGTAATATATCAGAAAAGCTCGTAACGCATTCGGTCGTAAGCAGTCGCAAGTGTGTGAAGGAGCCTTTACCTTCGAGGGTAAAACACTGGTGCACTCTTACCCACGTCCACCAGTGTGGATTATAAGCGGAACGAAAGTTGGATGTCACACTGAAAGCTGGTTCCCACGCTTGAGTGAGTCCGACCCTTGCGACAGCCCAGGCCTGCGCCCCCAATTATCCCAGCCTCGGCGGAGAGAGGTCTCGCTACCTCAACGAGTACTCCCCAACTGGTAGCTCTTCCTCGGCCATGTTGACGCTCGGGTCACTTTCGCCGCCGATGAGTCAACATGTTCCCTACGGGAGTCAATTCGCAGCAGTGGGCTGTGTTGGTTTCTTGAGTCCCACTCCTGGCTTGTTAGAACCTTGCCAACCAATACGAAAGGCGAAAAAAGAGAGACGTCTTATTAACTCCGGTCGTGCACGCGTGCTAGATAAATAATAATAATGGGTCCCGGGAATCGTAGCACGGACTTCATAATAGTTATCTTTTCGTTTCAGGCCAGCGCGGACATTCTTATACGTTGCCCACTTGGGTAGTAATTCAATTACTGTAATTTAATTACTATAGCGCGTGAGACAATGGTATCGTTGGCACTTGGAAATTGGAAGGGACCGCATAAATCGTTTTTTTACCAATGTCTTATATTTAATACATACGTGGCTAAATATAAAGCATTTTTGCATCTTTTTTTTTTTAGAATTAGCTTACTAGGATATAGTAGCAAATTAGGAGCGCGGATTTTCCATCGCACAGCATCACGTCTAATGACGAAAGGCGTCTGATTGCGCAGCCGACGGAGCAACCTGTTGATATGTGGCGGAAATATATCTCAACAAATGAGTTTTATTTAATTTTTATTTTCAGAAAGCCTTGCAGCGCCGAAGCATTACAGCAGGGAGTGGGCACATAAAAAGACCCCAAATAGCACACATCATCAGCACACAACAGTACACAATAGGTGATAATTAATGAAGAAAATCAAATTGCGTACATTATCAGCACAGAACAGCAAAATATAAAATGTATACAAAAAGCGGTAGCCGTAGCACGGTCGCGCAGTGAGGGTAGAATGGTGCCGTCACGTACCTGAGTATGAAGGTGGGACGTGGTTAATTCTCGTAGCCGTCGTGGTTGGCGTCGTGGATGTCACTGACGACAACCACCAGTGCTCAGGTGATGCGTAAAGGAAGTGGGTAAGCGACGTTGGAAGTTTCTAAAACCACCTAAACATTACGCGTAGCAACTGGATACCGCCGGAGTGGGATTTCGCATAACGCGAGGAATGTTTGAAAACAAGTGTTTGAAGCAGACGACACGGAAGACTCTCCTTTCGTCGCGTCATTACTGGCGGGATTCCGGGGCTCCCCTCTCTTTTCCCTCCTCGCTGCGCGGCCGACAGGAAAACCCAACTTTCCTGGCCTAGAGCCAAGAACGGAGGGAAGGGTTTTTCTGTGGCGGCAACAACAACCCATTAGGTCAAAATCTCTGCAAAATGTCGCCCGTAAAAAAAAAAAAAAGTTACCAATAACGCACATTATTGACATGGCGACAGTCAAAAAAGCAAGTTAATAACGGATTTATCACCCTAAAAATTTAATCCCTATCGGATGATATGCCATCAGTAGGCATGTGATTTCACTCACATATGATTCGTGGAATGAACGAAAACTTTTTTATTATAATTGGTCCGACATTTTATTTTACAATTTTTTTTTATGGTGCGTCCTGTTTGAAATGTAATGAGGGAATCTAAGATATGCATCTTTATTAATTCTAGTTGAATTGTAATATATTGGGTAAAGCTTCATTCTACTATTTTTACGTCGTTTATCAGGAGTTTTTATACCAGAGCTAGATTTCATTTCAGGGACACTTGCTTCTCGAGAGTATTTATTCAAAATAAAAGTTACTGCACGATTTTGTATTCTTTCAATGTTATCAATGAACTATTTTACGTGAGTATCTCACACGGCGTTTGCCTCTTCTAAATGTGCATTACCAGTGAATGATATGCCGCCTCTTTATAAATCTGAGGAGTGGTACAAAGGTTTCAGATGACTAAGCTAAGTGCCTTTTCAGCTTTATTTCAGGTCTTGGCTATGTGTTCACTAAAAGAAAGGCTTTCAGGAAGAATTACACTTACGTATTTAATTTTAAATGCTTTGCGCAATGAGTCTTGCCTTATCACATAAGCCGGATCAATATTACGTTTCTTTTTACTATATGTGACGGACGCACTTACCTGTATTTAAACCTAGATTTCAAGTTTGAAAACTTAATGCGATGCATTTTAAGTCATCTTGCAAAAGCCGCGACATCATTAACGTTACTTATGGTTCTGTAAATGACACAATCATCCGCAAATAATTTGAAATTAGAGGAAATAGAGGATTTTATATCATTAATAAAAATTAAAAATAATAGTGGCCCCAATACCGACCCCTGAGGCCCTCCCGAAGTTAAGTCTACAAATTTAGATTTATTTCCCCTAGAACAACGCACAGCTTTCTCTCACTAAGGTAATCTTCGATCCACCTAAGTATAATAATATCAATATTTAGAGCGCTCATTTTGTGCAGTAACAAGTGGCGAGAAACGAGATCAAAGACTTTGCTAAAATCAGAAAAAAAAATTCATCCGTTGGCAGTTTGTTTTTAGTTGAGCTGACGAGGTCATGATAAAGCTATAATAATTGAGTGCAGCAAGAAACACCTTTGCGAAAACCGTATTGGTTTGTACAGAAAAAAATTATATCCTTCTAAATGCTTCATAACATTGCTATACACAATATACTCAAATGCATTGCACGACATACAACTGAGTGAAATAAGCCTATAGTTGCATGAAAACGATATTGATCCATTCTTATGAATTGGTATAGCATACGTATTCTTCCATTCATTAGGGCAATAGTGCAGATTCAAGAGATGTATGAAGTATTATACGTAAGTATTCTTATACTATACACGAGCAGGCTCTTAGTACCTTGGGCGATATGTCATCTGAACCAGCTGTCTTTCCTTCTTTTAGGGATGCTAAACACTTTCTTATTGTCTCGGTAGGGATCATGGAGGCATTAGTTTTTCTACCAATTACCCTCTATGATTCAGAAGTGACGTATTTACAGTCCCTTCGATATGCCAAGCTTATAAAAATAAATGTAGATTAGTAGGACGATATGTGTACATGACATGGGTGTTTTGTTGATAAGGCATTTATGATTTTTCCTGTTTCATTAATTCAGATTAAACTTCAGTTGCAAGTGCGCTCTTGGTGTGTGTGTGTCTTCTTTTACTGGTCCTTATTTTTTAGCCCTTTTAATCGTCACAATTTTCTACCTTGACAGCAGGAGACGGAAAACATCCGTAGCAACCGCTTTTGGAAAATGTTGACTTAAAATAGTCATTAAAAAGGTTGTATAGTCTTTGCAAAATTGTCAGTTACTACATTACCGGAATCAAAAATGCTTGGGATTCCAGTTTTCTCCTTTGAGTTCTTCGAAGATATTTCCATAATACTTCAGAATGTGAGTGGATAGCCTTCGCTGGTCCAGAGAAATAATCCTTCTTGACATTACATTCGGCACTCTTATAAACTAAATTTAACTCTCTTAGACGAAGCTGATAATTAACACAAGGATTCTTTTTATACGTTTTATGCACACCATGAGCTTTGCTTTACTGTATTTTTAACCGAGTGATTCACCCAAGGCATATCAGGCTTTGGTTTGTCTATCATATGTTTAAAAGAAATATGCTTGTCAACAAGGGCTGATAGAGAATTTTTAAAATCAATCCAGAGAGAATCTGTATCTCCAGTGAAAGATTATGCCACATATCTGTATAATTCTTTCTCTACTTCATTTATTATTTCCTTATAGTTACCTTTAATGTGCATGTACACTATTTCAACATCGTAATGGGCGGGAACTTATTGAGGCGCAATAAAGTCAGGAGTAACTATGTTATGATTACTTATTCCAGGCAAAACACTCACACATGGAACAACACTGGGATCATTACATAGGACTAAACCAAGAACATTGACTCTACATGTAGCGGTCAAAACGTGCTGCTGAAGACCATATGTAATAATTACATCATAAAATGTTAAAGAAATTTCACTGGTTGGTATATTAATGCGAATAGCATTCTTTGGCTACTTCACGCACTTTTCGTCTATGTATCTATCTGGCTATCTAACCTCTTACGCCGCGGGTCGATAAATAAATAAAAAAGACCGGCGCCGGCTGGGATTCGAACCGTTGACCCTTTGATCAGCAGGCAGACGCGCTAACCACACAGCTATGAAGGCAGTCATTCAACACACTCTAAACGGTTGTTTATATCTTTACCATAGGACGCGCTTTACAGCGCTGTCAACTACCGGTGCGCGCGCGTTCCATGCACGAGGGCTCATTCCGCTCTCGTGAGGCTGAGCACGGCCGCTAGCTCACCCTCTCCCGCGCTCGGGAGAGGGTGATGTAGCGGCCGTGCTCAGCTCACGAGAGCGGAATGAGCCCTCGTGCATGGAACACGCGCGCACCGGTAAGCTGTGACAGCGCTGTAAAGCGCGTCCCATGGTAAAGATATAAACAACCGTTTAGAGTACCGTTGGTTGAGACTAGCTGAGACGCCAGAAAGTCTGGTCGGTACCATTTTGAGTGTTTCAGTGCGTATGGCGCGTGCTTTGCTCGCCTTCCTAAGTGACACAAACGCACGTGCTGGGCTGCGGAGATCGTGCGCAGGGCTGTGAAAGTGTCAACAAATTTAGAATCGCCTCAAGAGTGGGCTGGCGTATCTCAGAGTGTGCCGGCCACCTGACGAACGCGCATAACTCCGCACCGTTTGATGCTATTCGCATTAACGTAGAATCATTCCCAAAGGATGGGTTCTGCTGATTTTTCCATCCCATTTTAAATTTAGCAAATTAAAGTCCCCAGCCAAAATAATACGATCGTGAGGAAGCGTTGCCAATCAAGAACCTAGTGAACTGATAACCTGAACACTAGCTCCAGGAGGACGATGAAAAGAACCGAATGCCATCGTTGCCCTATCAGGAGTGCTCAACCACACACATTCAACGTCATTACACTGAATATCAATTTCGATGCTATATAATGTTTCTTTAACAAAAATAAACACTCCTCCACCTCGTGCATTCATGTCCTTTCTATCAACTAGATTATCAGAAGGAAACATTTCACCGTTCTTAACAATATTCTCTAACCATGACTCAGTTTCAAAAACAGTGTCAGGATTCAAAGCTTGCAGTAGACCATTGAAGTCATCAATTTCATGTTTGATACTTTGACAGTTAAGCAAAATGACAGAACACTAAGTCACACTATTATTTGCGGTTAAAGATTGTCAAATTTTATTCAGTTTCGTGACAGATTATGTATCATCATCACAAGCATAGGCTTCGCCATTTATGATCAAGTTATCAAGCACAAGCGAAACCTTATCCAGACCGCTTTTGTTTTCCTTTCCTTTCAACAGTCTGTGGCGACCAGATATAAGCCTCGGCAGCAGAGGAAGAAAACGCTAAGTGGGGCTCGAGCACTTCTGCGCGGGTGATCAACAGCGCAGCCATGTCATACTTCGACAGTCCATAGAACCAACGTGTAAATAATGTAAATAAATAGTTAGCATATAACGCAACGCACGACTCGTTACAAGTGGTGACCCGGACATGGAACATCGTAACCAGACGCACCGAGATGGCAACGAATGTCCCTGCCCCTGTCGATCCACCGCAGGTAGCAGCACTCGCAATCCAACTGCCACCATTATGGCCGGCAGATCCACAATTATGGTTTGCTCAGGTTGAATCGGAGTTCGTATTAGGCGAGTCACCGACCAGAACACAAAATTTCACCACGTGGTGAGCGCACTATCACCCACAGATGCAGCTGAGGTCCGCGATATCATCATCGCGCCTCCTCCAGTCAACCCTTACGGTGTCCTTAAGTACGGCTCGTCCGTCGTACAGGCTTCTCGGAGCAACGAAGACTTCAGCGGCCGCTTACTGCCGAGGAGTTAGGAGATAAAACACCATCCCAGCTTCTCACCCGGATGAAACACTTGCTCGCTAACGCCGCAATCGACGACGCATTATTCCGTCATCTAGTCCTCCACCGTCTTCCAAATGATGTCCGCATGATGCTGGCATCAGCTTACAGCGCTACCGTAGAGGACTTGGCGAAGTTGGCCGATCGAATTATCGACGTCTCAAACCCTTCACGTGTCAACCAAGTAACACAACCAGAGAAAACTCCTGCTGATTTTTGCACCAGCATTCAACGTCGCGTAGACGAGCTCACGGAGATGGTATCTGCCCTTCGATCTTCGCGATCTTCTCCGGCGGACGAGTCGCTAGCCGACCCATCGATTTAGTCAGTCCCATAGCCCTTCCACACAACGGTGCTGGTGTCATCGCACCTTCGGCGCTGACGCAAGCAAATATACCTTCCAAAAGAAGGGAAACAATCCAGCCGGCTACTAGGGACGACGAGTGATGCTGGCCAGTTACACAGTCGTCCAAGTCCCTTCTTCCTCACCGATAAAGACTCAAAAACACGTTTTCTGGTCGACACTGGCGCTGAAGTTTCGGTGGTACCACCATCCCTTCAAGACCGTGGTAACCGACAACCTTCGAAGCTAAAGGCCGCAAACGGCACCACCATCCCTACATATGAGCTGCGAACCATCACCATCAACCTCGGGTTGCGTTGCATCTTCCGTTGGGTATTCATCGTTGCAGACACGCAATACCCCATTCTTGGAGCAGACCTTCTGCAGAACTTCAACCTCCTAGTCGATGTGCGCGGCCGCCGTCGTTTTGATGGCACAACGCATCTGGCAGTATCTGGAGTTCGGACGAAACTGCAGTCGATAGGACTTGGTCCTCTCCTCTCCGCTTCCGACTCTCCATACGCCCAAGTTCTCCAAGAGTTTCCACCCTGGTTCGTCCCAGGGACGGAAACTCCCACGGATGGAAATAACCGGCCCTCCAGTTCACGCTCAACCCCGGAGGCTCCCTCCTGACAAGTACTGTACTGCCAAACAGGCCTTTGACCCCATGCCGGAGCTGGGCATCATACGTTCCTCCTCTAGCCCGTGGGCATCAGCGCTCCACATGGTGCCAAAACCAACACCAGGTGACTGGCGTCCTTGCGGGCACTATAGAGCTCTTAATCAACCCACCGTACCCGACCGATTCCTAGTACCCCACATACACGACGCAAGAGCAATTCTCGACCGAGCGGTAATTTTTTTCCACCATCGAGCTTGTTCGTGCTTATCATCAAATTCCCATGGCTCCCGAGGACATTCCCAAGACAGCAATAACAGCACCTTTTGGCCTCTTCGAACTTCTTAGAATGCCTTTTGGCCTGAGGAACGCCGCGCAGACATTCCAACGATTTTTCGACCAAGTCCTGAGAGGAATGCCTTTCGTATATGCCTACATATAAGACATTCTCGTCGAAAGTCGCACCGAGCAAGAACACCAAGACCACTTACGATGTTTATTTCGAAAATTGGATGAGCACGGCCTAATGATCAACCCGGAAAAGTCCCACTTAGGTGTGTCCAGAGTTTCCTTCCTAGGCCATCAAATCGATTGTCATAGCATCCGTCCACTCTCTTCAGAAGTAAAGGCTATTAAAGAGTACCCCCAGCCCCAAACAGCGCGTGACCTACGGGGTTTCCTCTGGCTTGTGAATTTATATCGCCGCTTTGTCCTTGGATGCGCGAAGCTTCTTCAGCCTCTTCAAAAATATTACCAACCGGATAAACAGCACCACAAAACTGGACAGATGCTGCAAATGAAGCGTTCGGCAGCATCAAACAGTACATTGCACGTGCTACCTTGCTTCATCATCGAAAAACAGGAGCACCAATATGTCTTGTCACCGACGCCTCGGACATTGCCCTTGGAACGGTACTCCAGCAGTTCCACAAGTGTGTATGGCAACCATTGTCTTTCTTCTCTCGCAAGTTAACCAATACAGAACGACGATACAGCACTTTCGATCGTGAGCTCCTGGCTGTTTACTCTGCTATCCGTCATTTCCGTTATTTTTTGGAAGCTCGACAATTTCACATCTTTACGCATCGCAAGCCCTTGGCAGGCGCCATACAATCTCACAAGCCAGACAGTGGAACTCACTCTCCTCGGGAACTGCGACAAATTTCATTCATTTCTGAGTTCACCACGGACATTCGGCACATAAAGGGGACTGATATCATTGTAGCCGACACCTTGTCTCGAGCCGTTATCACCCAAATATCAGATAATCCAAACCTCACTCCTGCTACACTTTTGGCACACCAACGGAATGACGCAGAACTGACCAGGCTCAGAACTACACCAGGTGCATTAGTTCTTCGAGAGATTACAATACCTGGACTCTTCCATCCTTTGGTGTGCGATATGTCATCTGGTGCCCTCGACCCTTCGTTCCAATCGCTTTACGACGACGAGTCTTTGACTCCTTCCATGCGCTGCTCCATCCCGGTATTTGTGCATCACAGAAGCTAATAACCGCGCGTTACATGTGGCCTAGCATTAACGTTGACGTTCGAAACTGGGCTCGCAGGTGCCTTCCTTGCCAACGTGCGAAGGTTTACCGGCACACGCACACTGCACCAGGTATTTTTCCTCTTCCGAGTATCCGTTTCGAGCATGTGCACCTAGACATAGTCGGCCCACTACCAGAATCAAGAGGCAACAGATATATACTCACCGCCTTTGACCGCTTCACCAGATGGCCAGAGGCCCTCCCCATTAGCAGCATTATAGCTCAAGCAGTCGCTCAAGGATTTATGAAAATCTGGATTTCAAAGTTTGGCATGCCGGCCACTCTCACCACAGACCGCGGTCGGCAGTTTGAGTCTGCGCTTTTCAGCGAATGCACCTCTCTTCTTGGCCGTCGACCAGTACGCGACTAAGCAAGCGACGGCCGTTACGCTCATCTTACAAGCTCAACGGTCCTCGTTGAAAGGTTCTCATCTGCCAGCTAAAAGCTTCAATCATGGCGCGTCAAGATAACCCTCATTGGACAGAATCATCTCCTACTAGCAGAGGTCGGCATTTTATGTCACCCTCACCCTCACAGGCACACTCCCCTAAGCCCCTCACTCACCCTCACCCTCACAACTACACTCACCTTCATCCCCTCACCCACCCTCATCCTCACAATCACACTCACCTTCAGCCCTTCACTCACGCTCACTGAACCTCACGGCCCTCACGCCCCTCACCGCCCTCACGCCCCTTACGCACTCACCGGCCTCACGGACCCAAGGGCGTACCAACCGGGGGGGCAAGGGGGCGCTTGCCCCCCAGTTCTCAGAGGGGGGGGGGAGGGCAAGGCATGTGTTTTGCCCCCCCCCCTGAAACAGCCGCCACTGGGCAGGGCAAACACTGGCCGGCAAGGCCCAAGGGATACCAAGGGCACCGCCCCCCGGCATAGGGGGGGGGGTCTGGCTTGCCCCCTCACTCAAAAACAAGTTGGTACGTCACTGCCTCACGCACTCTCCACCCTCACGCACTGATACCCCCCCACCCCGCACTCACCGCGCCGGCTTCAGACGAGGCGATTTCGCCCAGAAACTTGACGTCGCAACACCAGCAACACGCCCGCGTTCACACGCAGCAACCACTTGCTGCAATTTGCCATCATCATCATGAAATTTTATTTTCTTGTACTATTTAGACACACAATTACGCGCTATAAACGTGTTTTCATGCATTTAAATCTCGCTGAGAATACTAATGCATCTTTCTGAACAGTTTATTTCCAAAAACGATCAATTTCAAACCAGAAAGAAGTCTTTTGTTGCCATCATCACCGGCCCGAAGTATCACGCGAAAATATCGCGTCCCTGATTTGATGCAGCCGCTTCAAATGTCTTCGAATTGCTCCGAGTTGCTCGCTTGTTTCGAGCAGGATCCGATCTCAGCCATTCGTGTCGATCTAGGGACAGCTAGGGAACAACCCGCCAGCAACACCAAAATTGCTGAGAAAGCTGCTCACGTCTGACGGGCCCTCACAGCACTCACCGCCCTCACGCCCCTCACGCACTCATACCCCTCACTCCCTCACGCACTCCATGGCCCTCATGCCACTCACACTCACCGCCCTCACGCCCCTCACGCACTCATAGCCCTCACACCCCTCACGCACTCACCACCCTCACGGCCCTCACGCACTCATACCCTTCACGCACTCATGGCCCTCACGCCACTCACGCACTCACCGTCCTCACGCACCTCACGCACTCATGGCCCTCACACCCCCTCACGCCCCTCACGCACTCACCGCCCTCACGGCCCTCACGCAATAGCGGTCCTCACAGCCCTCACAGCCCTCAAGGCCCGCACTTACCCTCACACTCGTGAATTTTAATTCTTGGTTCAGACACTCACTCACCCCCTCACCTTACCTCTGAGGATGAGAATGAGTCAGGGTGAGTGAGGGCCCCTCATGAGTGAGGTTTGCCGAGGTATGCCCACTAGTACTTCTGGGCCTGCGAACGGCATTCAAGGAAGAACTTTATGCACTCCTGCGGAGCTGGTATACGGAATGTTCCTGCGTCTTCCACAAGAATGTTTCACCCCTATGGACCCAGTGGTTCCTCCGGATGGTGGTGGTGGTGGTGGACCCAGCCAACTATGCTCATCGGCTCAAAGATACCATGTCGAAACTGCGACCAACATCCCCACGACGGCGATCGCCACGGCCGGTTTGTGTTAGTAAGGATCTTACCAAGACAAGCCACATTTTCGTAAGAGACGATACTGTTCGCCGGAGCTTTCAACCTCCTTATCATGGACCGTACTTAATCACGAAGACTCCGAAATATTTCGAAGTGTTGACCAATGGCAAGCAACAAACCATATTGATTGACAGACTCAAGCCTGCCCACATGGAGTCCACACAACTGTCCACAACTGCTATGACTCACTTCCACAGCAACTCTCCACGACGCAAGGTCCATTTTAATGCGAATATTAATGCGAATAGCATTCTTTGGCTACTTCACGCACTTTTCGTCTATGTATCATCTATCTGGCTATCTAACCTTTTACGCCGCGGGTCGATAAATAAATAAAAAGACCGGCGCCGGCTGGGATTCGAACCGTTGACCCTTTGATCAGCAGGCAGACGCGCTAACCACAGAGCTATGAAGGCAGTCATTCAACGCACTCTAAACGGTTGTTTATATCTTTACCATAGGACGCGCTTTACAGCGCTGTCAAGCTACCGGTGCGCGCGCGTTCCATGCACGAGGGCTCATTCCGCTCTCGTGAGGCTGAGCACGGCCGCTAGCTCACCCTCTCCCGCGCTCGGGAGTGGGTGATGTAGCGGCCGTGCTCAGCCTCACGAGAGCGGAATGAGCCCTCGTGCATGGAACGCGCGCGCACCGGTACGCTGTGACAGCGCTGTAAAGCGCGTCCTATGGTAAAGATATAAACAACCGTTTAGAGTACCGTTGGTTGAGACTAGCTGAGACGCCAGAAAGTCTGGTCGGTACCATTTTGAGTGTTTGTGCGTATGGCGCGTGCTTTGCTCGCCTTCCTAAGTGACACAAACGCACGTGCTGGGCTGCGGAGATCGTGCGCAGGGCTGTGAAAGTGTCAACAAATTTAGAATCGCCTCAAGAGTGGGCTGGCGTATCTAGAGTGTGCCGGCCACCTGACGAACGCGCATAACTCCGCACCGTTTGATGCTATTCGCATTAACGTAGATAATCATTCCCAAAGGATGGGTTCTGCTGATTGTTTTCTTCCACTAACGTTCTACAGACGCTACTGTGGCTTAATGTGGTAACCACATATAAGCCACGGCAGCAGAGGAAGAAGAAAACGCTAAGTGGGGCTCGAGCACTTCTGCTCGGGTGATCAACAGCGCAGCCGTGTCATAATTCGACAGTCTATAGAACCAACCTGTAAATAATGTAAATAAATAGTGCTGCATAAAACACAACGCACGACTCGTTACAAGTCTATAGCTTGCGGCGAATTTCCCTTACACGAGGCGAAAAGTCTCTTGATACGCCGTAGTTAGTGCCTCAGTTTCTTCCCGTTACTAAAACTTTTTGTGTCCAATTGTATGACAAGACATTTGTAATAATCGGACAATTATAGTTGAGCCCATGCTTCCCAATCCTATGAACTCTGCATTTCCCGCACCGATCCCCTTGGGCACCATGACAGAACAGCACACGACAAAACAGCACGCGACAAAACAGCACGGTCAAAACAGCACGCGTCAAAACAGCACAGCGTCAAAACAGCATGGCGACAAAACAGCACGCGTCAAAATAGCACACGACAAAACAGCACAGCGTCAAAACGGCAGAGCGACAGCAGAGCACGTGCCAAAACAGCACGGCGTCAAAACAGCACAGCGTCAAAACAGCACAGCGACAAAACAGCACAGCGTCAAAAGTTCACAGCGACCGAAGAGAACGGCGTCAAAACAGCACCGCGAAGAAACAGCACAGCGTCAAAACAGAACATTGACAATATAGCTAGGGTTTGGCGTTTTCGTTTTTTTTTATATATTTTGAAATTCGGCGTACTTTTTTCGGTTTTTATTCTAAACTGAAGTTTTTGGTTTATTGCGGTGAATATTTGTAGACTCATAAACTTCTCGGTTCTTTTAGGTTTTTTTACAGAAAGGAGTTTACTGACGAGAATGCAATATTTAAAAGTGTTTGTTTAAAATGTCTAGTGAGTAAACCAGACACTGGTTTACTTAAGACAAAACGAGCGTGTTGGTAACAGTAATTAAACACGAGGAAGATACATAGAAAGGGGGGACGGTCAACAATGACTTCTGTGTACGGCAGCCGACGCGACCTGTTCTGCAAGCTGCACTGGGGCCCAATCGTGATATGTCACTACAGTCGTGTGCTCGTATTTGTTTTGTACACAAAACGAACTTGAGCTTCACTACCACTTCGGTCGGAGAAGCAGATATCAAAATCCAGATATTTCCAAGCATTGTACTCAGTGCGTTTTTTCCTCCCACTTTCACGACTGCGAGAGGTGGTAAATTCGCGCCGACCACAGAAACGACAATAAAACAATCGTATTTTTGCCCTTCTCTAGTAGACGGAAGATAGGGGTGTTAAAAAATGTGCGGCCTTTACGGACGCCCTCCATTTTCATTGTTCAGTTCACGATTAAACACTCGTCTTTGAACAAAGAATTCGGCACACAAATCTCTATCAGGTGAAAACCCCAAATTTCGTTCTGAAGACCCCTGCGCCCCCGGAGCTTTTGTTGAAAGTTGAACCGATCTCGGAGACAAGCTGAAAACTGCGAAAGGAAGTGGTCATACGGTGAATATAATGAGTCACATCCGCCAACCCTCCAAACGCCCTACAAATATGGACCTTTTTCAGTTAAAACTGAATTTGAAAAATGAATCCGGCGTACTTCTACCGGTTTCATTTGGTTTAAAAGAATGGTGAACCGAAATATGGATTAAAAAAATGCAGGAGATGTAGGCGGGACGCTACAATCCCTACAACACTACTCGTCAGGCGATATCTCGAATGGACGGCAGTATTTTTTGGAAAAAGAGGTCGAGATTGAACCAGGCCGACGAGGCGCGTGACGTCAGGATTTCTCGTTTCCCCTCTCTTCGCTTCGTCCCCTCAAGGTGGCGAGGCGGAGAAGACGCGAGGCCGTTCCCTCTCCTTCTCGTAAAAACAAGACGTAAACATATCTGTCAAATGCGCCTCCTTTTTTTTTTTTTTTTTTTGAAAAATACGGTTATTTGTTTGAGATATCGCTCACCGGGCCGCCACAACCCATGCAGATTGCTCACAAGTTGACCTTATGGATTTCTTTTCTCAATAACTTTTCCTCTTTCGCTGGTTCTAAAAAAAGAAGAAAAAAGTGAAAGCCGTTTACAACTCCCTGTAACGCCGAATTAGAGCGCAGCTCTTGAGGAGGAGGAGGGAAGGGTACGGGGGGGGGGCAAGTGACCTCGGGGGGAGGGGGGGTAACGTGACGTCACTGATGACGTCATCAATGATGATGACGATGACGATGCGGATGCCGATGACGTCATCAGTGACGTCACTGATGACGTCATCAGGGATGATGACGATGACGATGCGGATGCCGATGACATCATCAGTGACGTCACTGATGACATCATCGGCATCCGCATCGTCATCGTCATCACGTGACCTCGGGGGTCACGTGACCAGGGGGTCACGTGACCTGGGGGCCACGTCACTGATGACGTCATCGGCATCCGCATCGTCATCGTCATCATCACGTGACCTCGGGGGTCACGTGACCAGGGGGTCACGTGACCTGGGGACCACGTGACCTGGGGGACCACGTGACCTGGGGGACCACGTGACCTGGGGTCACGTGACCTGGGGGTCACGTGACCTCGGGCGGTTACGCCGACGCCGACGGCGACGCCGACGGCGACGGCGACGGCGACGGCGACGGCGACGCCGCTCAAGCCGGAAACGGGCGCCTAAGAGCTAAGGGGAAGCTCCTAAGTGTGAATACAACAAGAGCATAGTAATAAGAGGACCACCGTACATGCCAGGCTACTCCTCGATGGGACGCAACCGGAGAGGAGGCGAACGCAAAGGCGGAGGTCTAGGCATGTTCGTTAAAGGACAGGACTTAGAAAGAGAGAAGGAAAGATGCAGATAACACTTATGGCTGAAAGGTAAAGTAACCTTTCTGGGGTTTGCTTACGTGAAAACAGGAAATTACTCAAGGGTGGAAAACACAGAAAACTGTGCATGTATATCGAGGGACATCAGAAAAATTTACCTTAATCAAAAAATAATTATGATAGGGGACATGAATGCCCACTTAGAGGAGTTTGATGAATCCACAGGTACGACCGGAAAGTTTCTAGAATATTTCTGTCATGCCCTGGACCTAGTGTTAATTAGCGCACAAGTAAAATGCGACGGGAAAATAACGTGGGAACGAAACAACTCACAAGACACCAAATGTGCAGGGGGACATGGGCTGGCCGTCTTTTGAAAGCAGAGAGGCGATTAGTAAATTGAAATTTGTACTCAGGTTGACCGAAATAGATGATACCCGATGGGCACGGAACGTATTAAAGTATTTATATATGAAACGTTTAAACACAAAATGGACAAACCGAATCCGAAAGCTTACATTTAAATACCTATACATTAGTGATGGGGCTGAGCAGACTATTTCGGTGGTAACGGGAGTGAAAGGGGCAGGAAGAAAAATATGGGAGGTAATAATGCAGGAAAAATCAGCTCTCACAATGTACAGGACACAAAAACAGGACATAAGAAAGGAAAATGTGTTTGACAATTCACTGGTAAGTTCTTTACTGTTTCAGGCGAGAACAGGTGTTTTGAGGACGAGGACGTATAGGGCTAAATTTCAGGAAACATACACATTATGTGCTGCCTGCCATAATGAGAGCGAGATACTAGAGCACTTAGTTTTGAAGTGCACGGGGCTTCGCCCTGCCCTCCCTGAAGGGTAACAGATTTGGCCGGGGTCCTGGTTTCGCTGGCAACGATGAAAGGACGGAAGAGAAAAGGATTACAGTCATAAAGAGGCGATTAGAAGATTGGTGGAAATCGTCTAGGGAAAATTGAATGATGCACAACAGCTTGGGACAGGCGGGACAGAGGAAAATTGGGACTCCCTCCCGCGTGGCTCCGGCCTAAAGTCTCAACCCTACCCCGCCCCCCTCCAGTGGGTCCGGTGGTAATGTAACGTCAACAAGGTATGACCAGAAAAAAATTGGCAACTCCCTTGCCAATATTTTTTTTGTGACCGATTTTTTAAACGTCATTCTAATGATATCTCACACTGCCTGGTTAGGGGCAAAATTGGCTTAGAAGGGCGGAAGGAATTGTATGTTTGTCTTTCTAGACTTAGCTTAGGTGGCACAAGCTACCGTCTGTTACAAAGGGTATAGCCATTAACATCCATCCAATATCCATCAATCCATACTTTAGGAGCGTCTACAAAAGAGCGCCCATTCCGCCAACAGTGGCTCTAATCTGGACACTTGGCGAAAAAGACGGAAAGGAATTCGACCGCCATGATTGGATGGCGCCAAGGTCAAAGGCGGCGCCGGCCAATTACGGCCGCCGGATTTCTCGCCGACTTTTTCGCCAAATGTCCGGATTAGAGCCCCAGTTGGAGCATGGCATCGCCGCTGAAACTGTCATGCAATCAATCCGTCTGATACAGGTTAGTTATCAATGCCGCCTGTTGCGGTAACGGCAATCCCTGTCTTTTGGTGATGTGGTGCCCCTGCGACTTATCAGTGTACCGTAAAAATGTTTAAGTTTTTTTTTTATTTGTGTATACCATGCGATGATATTTCATATTTTGCTCTTAATCTCGGGTGACATTGAGACAAACCCTGGCCCTATCGGTGCTGAATACAATTCCATTCTGGAAGCGCTAAACCGTATTGAAACTGATCAAGCAAATATGCTTGCAGCAATCGCAATCCTTGCAGAATGAACAGCGCGCGGCTGATGCCAGGGCCAAAATTCTTGACGACACGCAATCACCTAACAACCCACTAAACATCATTCCATAAGAACTTCTCAATTTAAAAGCTAGGTGTGACGATTCAGAAAACGGCCTTCGTCGATGGAATTTACTTTTCTTTGGATTATCGGATTCAGAAACGTGGGCGAAGTCGGGGGAAAACGTTGTTAAGTCCGATTCACACACTTGCAATTGCTTACGACCCAGTGCATTACGACCCCTTGTAACATCTTACGACTAGATGACGCACAGGCCAGCTGGTCTATGAGATTGCCTGGAACCACATTTCGCCAGAGCGAAGGTTTCGCAGTATTTTAGAGATTAAATATATACATACTTTTTACGAGAAATGGTCGTATATAAAATTTTCAAAGGTTTTTCAAGTCAATGGTGAAAGAATGATGGGCGGAAACAACTGGAAATCGCGATAGACGGCGCCGGTGAGTTCTCTCGTCGTAATATATCAGAAAAGCTCGTAACGCATTCGGTCGTAAGCAGTCGCAAGTGTGTGAACGAGCCTTTACCTTCGAGGGTAAAACACTGGTGCACTCTTACCCACGTCCACCAGTGTGGATTATAAGCGGGACGAAAGTTGGATGTCTATCACTGAAAGCTGCAGGTTCCCACGCTTGAGTGAGTCCGACCCTTGCGACAGCCCAGGCCTGCGCCCCCAATTATCCCAGCCTCGGCGGAGAGAGGTCTCGCTACCTCAACGAGTACTCCCCAACTGGTAGCTCTTCCTCGGCCATGTTGACGCTCGGGTCACTTTCGCCGCCGATGAGTCAACATGTTCCCTACGGGAGTCAATTCGCAGCAGTGGGCTGTGTTGGTTTCTTGAGTCCCACTCCTGGCTTGTTAGAACCTTGCCAACCAATACGAAAGGCGAAAAAAGAGAGACGTCTTATTAACTCCGGTCGTGCACGCGTGCTAGATAAATAATAATAATGGGTCCCGGGAATCGTAGCACGGACTTCATAATAGTTATCTTTTCGTTTCAGGCCAGCGCGGACATTCTTATACGTTGCCCACTTGGGTAGTAATTCAATTACTGTAATTTAATTACTATAGCGCGTGAGACAATGGTATCGTTGGCACTTGGAAATTGGAAGGGACCGCATAAATCGTTTTTTTTACCAATGTCTTATATTTAATACATACGTGGCTAAATATAAAGCATTTTTGCATCTTTTTTTTAGAATTAGCTTACTAGGATATAGTAGCAAATTAGGAGCGCGGATTTTTCATCGCACAGCATCACGTCTAATGACGAAAGGCGTCTGATTGGCGGACCGGAGCAACCTGTTGATATGTGGCGGAAATATATCTCAACAAATGAGTTTTATTTTATTTTTATTTTCAGAAAGCCTTGTAGCGCCGAAGCATTACAGCAGGGAGTGGGCACATAAAAAGACCCCAAATAGCACACATCATCAGCACACAACAGTACACAATAGGTGATAATTAATGAAGAAAATCAAATTGCGTACATTATGAGCACAGAACAGCAAAATATAAAATGTATACAAAAAGCGGTAGCCGTAGCACGGTCGCGCAGTGAGGGTAGAATGGTGCCGTCACGTACCTGAGTATAAAGGTGGGACGTGGTTAATTCTCGTAGCCGTCGTGGTTGGCGTCGTGGATGTCACTGACGACAACCACCAGTGCTCGGTGATGCGTAAAGGAAGTGGGTAAGCGAGTTGGAAGTTTCTAAAACCACCAAACATTACGCGTAGCAACTGGATACCGCCGGGGTGGGATTTCGCATAACGCGAGTAATGTTTGAAAACAAGTGTTTGAAGCAGACGACACGGAAGACTCTCCTTTCGTCGCGTCATTACTGGCGGGATTCCGGGGCTCCCCTCTCTTTTCCCTCCTCGCTGCGCGGCCGAGCGGGAAAACCCAACTTTCCTGGCCTAGAGCCAAGAACGGAGGGAAGGGTTTTTCTGTGGCGGCAACAACAGCCCATTAGGTCAAAATAACTCCAAAATGTCGCCCGTAAAAAAAAAAAAAAGTCACCAATAACGCACATTATTGACATGGCGACAGTCAAAAAAGCAAGTTTGTAACGGATTGATCACCCTAAAAATTGAATCCCTATAGGATGATATGCCATCACGTAGGCATGTGATTTCACTCACATATGGTTCGTGGAATGAACGAAATCTTTTTTTTATAGTTGGTCCGACATTTTATTTTACAAATTTTTTTTCTATTGGTGCGTCCTGTTTGAAATGTAATGGGGGATCTAAGATATGCATCTTTATTCATTCTAGTTGAATTGTAATATACTGGCTAAAGCTTCATTCTACTTTTTTTACGTCGTTCATCAGGAGTTTTTTTTACCAGAGCTAGATTTCATTTCAGGGACACTTGCTTCTCGAGAGTATTTATTCAAATCAAAACTTACTGTAGGATTTTGTATTCTTTCAATCTTATCAATGAACTATTTTAAGTGGGAGTCTCACACGGCATTTGCCTTTTCTAAATGTGCATTACCAGTGAATGATATGCCGGCTCTTTGAAAATCTGAGGAGTGGTACGAAGGTTTCAGATGACTAAGCTAAGTGCTTTTTCAGCTTTATTTCAGGTCTTGGCTATGTGTTCACTAAACGAAAGGCTTTCAGGAAGAATTACACTTACGTATTTAATTTTAAATGATATGCGCAATGAGACTTGCCTTATCACATAAGCCGGATCAATATTACGTTTCTTTTTACTATATGTGACGGACGCACTTACCTGTATTTAAACCTAGATTTCAAGTTTGAAAACTTGCTTGCAAAGCCGCGGCATCATTAACGTTACTTATGGTTCCGTAAATGACACAATCATCCGCAAATAATTTGAAATTAGAGGAAATAGAGGATTTTATATCATTAATAAAAATTAAAAATAATAGTGGCCCCAATATTGACCCCTGAGGCCCTCCCGAAGTTAAGTCTACAAATTTAGATTGATTTCCCCTAAAACAACGCACAGCTTTCTCTCACTAAGGTAATCTTCGATCTACCTAAGTATAATAATATCAATATTTAGAGCGCTCATTTTGTGCAGTAACAAGTGGCGAGAAACGAGTTCAAAGACTTTGCTAAAATCAGAAAAAAATGCATCCGTTGGCAGTTAATTTTCAGTTGAGCTGACGAGGTCATGATAAAGCTATAATAATTGAGTGCAGCAAGAAACACCTTTGCGAAAACCGTATTGCTTTGTACAGAAAAAAATTTATATCCTTCTAAATGCCTCATAACATTGCTATACACAATATACTCAAATGCATTGCACGACATACAACTGAGCGAAATAAGCCTATAGTTGAATGAAAACGATATTGATCCATTCTTATGAATTGGTATAGCATACGTATTCTTCCAGTCATTAGGGCAATAGTGCAGATTCAATCGATGTATGAAGTATTATACGTAAGTATTCTTATACTATACACGAGCAGGCTCTTAGTACCTTGGGCGATATGTCATCTGAACCAGCTGTCTTTTCTTCTTTTAGGGATGCTAAACACTTTTGTATTGCCTCGGTAGGGGTCATGGAGGCATTAGTTTTTCTATCAATTACCCTCTATGATTCAGAAGTGACGTATTTACAGTCCCTTGATATGCCAAGCTTAAAAATAAATGTAGATTAGTAGGACGATATGTGTACATGACATGGGTGTTTTGTTGATAAGGCATTTATGATTTTTCTGGTTAATTAATTCAGATTAAACTTCAGTTGCAAGTGCGCTCTTGGTGTGTGTGACTTCTTTTACTAGTCCTTATTTTTTAAGCCCTTTTAATCGTCACAATTTTCTACCTTGACAGCAGGAGGCGGAAAACATCCGTAGCAACGGCTTTTGGAAAATGTTGACATAAAATAGTCATTAAAAAGGTTGTATAGTCTTTGCAAAAGTGTCAGTTACTACATTACCGGAATCAAAAATGCTTGAGATTCCAGTTTTCCCTTTTGAGTTCTTCGAAGATATTTCCATAATACTTTAGAATGTGAGTTGATAGCCTTCGCTGGTCCAGAGAAATAATCCTCCTTGACATTACATTCGGCACTCTTATAAACTAAATTTAACTCTCTTAGACGAAGCTGAAAATTAACATAAGGATTCTTTTTATGCGTTTTATGCACACATGAGCTTTGCTTTACTGTATTTTTAACGGAGTGATTCACCCAAGGCATATCAGGCTTTGGTTTGTCTATCATAAGTTTAAAAGAAATATGCTTGTCAACAAGGGCTGATAGAGAATTTTTAAAATCAATCCAGAGAGTGTCCAAGTCCAACTTTCGGGGACACGGCAGTTTAGTTCCAGATTTTAGCGACACGTGGCGTATCGACCTTTACGAATTTTCAAAATGTAGTTTCGCGCGTCGATCACAATCGCGCCCTTCTTTCCCATCCCTCCCCTCACCGTCCTGCTACGATCCGCCGGTGACCTCCTCTCCTTCTTGCGCCTTCAGTCTGCTCCTGCGGCCGCGTGCTGCGTCATGTGCAAGAAACGTCGGAGAGACCAAAACAATAAAAAAAAAGTTCGCTTATCGCGGACAATAGGCGCAAACATCGTGGAACAAAAAGAAAGGGTAAAAAAGACGCGGAAAAGATTAAATCTTCGCTGAAAAACTATACTTCGTTTCACCTTCCGTCCAGACGCAGCCGATGCTACGAGATTATATGACGAATCAGAGAGCGTCAAAAGGGCACCGTCATGGTGTTCGTAATGTTTCTGTTTGTGTTTTATCATCGCCGAACCAATCATAAACAGAACAAGCCTAGTGATTTGCACTTTTGACGCTGCTTGATTGCTCCCGTTCCCTCGTAGCATCCGCTGCGTCTGGACGGAAGGTGAAACGAAGTATAGATTCATTCGAGAGGCCTATTTTACTGTTGTGTCTAACCATGTCAGGAAGGTACTTACATACAGAAAAAACGCGTTCAAAATCAATCGCTGAGGGCATTCAGTCGTAGGGCTACGCCTTCTGTGCGCGGCTTGTCCTGGCACTGTGGATTGTCCAATTCTCACCGTTCATCCTCCTTTATTGTCTCTCCCCAAGCTGACTCCTCGGCGTTTATTTCGTGTGCTTTAGAGCAAAAACAGAAATGAATATTCAGGGGCAAAATGAATTCAGCGTACCCGTTAAGCAGGCGTGGAGGCATAAAATAATAAAATATGACAAGGCAAAAAATCAAGTCAAATTTGGGGGTTTTACGTGCCAAACCAACGACGGGCATCTGGCACGCCCCAGCGGAGGACTGAGGATTAATTTGGACCACCTGGGGATCTTTTGACGTGCAACCGAAAGCTCGGTTACACGGCGCCTTCTCCGCAATAAAAATATGACAAGGAACCAACGTTGCTTTATAAAATAAACGTAAGGGCGCAAATGAGCTAATGTACATTAAACATGATTAAAAACAAAAACGAGACTGCAGGTAACGACACACGCACTCAGAAGTCTCAAACACAGCTGAAATTTTATTTTCCAAAACATGGTTAAATAGGAAAAAAAAAAACGAACGAATAAGGGGAAGGGAAAAGCCTCTTTCCACAAATGTACATTCCGACTGTATAAGAATTGTATACCGTTATGGGACGTGACATCAGTCGAAGAAAGAGAAAACGATGACCACAAACGTTTGATAAAGGAATCGCTCGCAATACTACGTCACGGAAACGCTATTAATAGGCCTTGGTTTTGTATACCATATATCTTGGAGGATGTCGCGGAGGCCGTCATCTTCCTGGTTACTAACGGAATGTACATTTGTGGAAAGAGGTGTTCTTGGGGGTGTTCCCTTCCCTTTATTAGTTCGTTTTTTTTTCTGTTTATCCAGGTTTTGGAAAATAAAATTTCAGCTGTGTTTGAAACCTTTGAGTGTGTGTATACACTATTATACAAAATGGGTGATTACTAATTTCTGACGAGTTTGTAAATATGCCAAATGAACTTCAAGAATATTACAAAAAATAGGACACTTATTTTTAATAAAGTGACGAATTCTAATTGTGTTAATTTGGAACATGTGACACACAATCCGCTAAGCTAACAAACATTAAAAAAAATCGGTGAGCTTTTTTCCGCATCCGCTCAAATGCCGCCGAGCTTTTCTCCGCATCTGCCGGTTTTGCGGTGAGCTTTTCTCCGGTGAGCTTTTTTCCGCCGCCCCTGAACGGGACGCAGCAGATATCGTAGTGGGCAACATAGGATAGCTGCAAAGGGGCCAAAGCTGATAGCGGAGCGGGCTTTATATGAACAGCGGAGCATGTCGTAGAGGGGTATTGGAGCGGACCGCATCGGATAGGGAAGCTGACAGTAGCATTCGTCCTAAAAATTTCGTCGTAGCGTATAAAAGGGCACCATGAAGTCTCAAAAACACCGTCATGTGCGCCACAAACTAACAACGCAGTTTGTAACTTTCGTCGCACTGTGCGCGAATGCGTCGGCATCCGGGACGTTTGGGCGATAGATCAAAGGGGCGAATTCAATTTCCTAAGTGCGTCTTTTTTCTTTTTTTTTAATTAGCCGCATTTTTGGCGCCTTACAATGGTCCCAAACAGATGGTCCCGGACAAACTGCCCCCGGAAAGGGTGGCCCGAAGTACTAACCCGAAAGAAAAAAAAATGGTCCCAGTGAAAGTTTCCGCATTGTCTGCCTGATCTTCGCCGTTTTTTTTTTGTTTTTTTTTTAGTGTATCTAGTTTTCTTGTATTGATCATATCTTACTGAAAATCTAAATACGGCATTACAAAACAGATGTGAATTCCGAAACACTAGACGTTTCAGTTTAGCTATTAAATTTTAAACGCTGAAAGCCTGTGAATTGATGAAGCTGGAGGAAACAATCATAGCCACATGTTGAGGAGCAATTATAGCAGGCATAATGTAGCTAATATCTACAAGAGTACGCAACACAAACATTCTACCATTCCTACTGCTTTCTGTACACTCATTCAGCGTGTAACTAATTTTAATGTATACACATTTATACTGAAAAATACACACCCTTCATTGAATACAGCAAATCCAGACATTGAATCGGAGGTCCTTCCATTCAATGAGGTGATATGTGTGGGGATCGGTGCATAATGCTCACCCACAAAAAGGTCAAGAAATGCAATTTAGTCTTCGCCTGACTCGCGAACTAATCGGGAGCTCGCGCTTGTGCCCGCGGTGCGCCCCTGAAAGTCACTGCCGACGTCAGCGCGCAGATTGTTGCCCGCTTGCCACACACTTCACCGAACGCCGTTTCATCGAATCGATCTACAACATTTGGTCAAATGTCGTGAAGGCTGGCATTTTTTCCGATGTTAGAAAGTTAACTAGTAGACCCTAATTTTGTTTTAACCACCATTAATGATTGATTTCGACGGTAACTTTTTCATCACATCTTTGGTGCAATGCGAGACACAAGTAGTGGGCATGTAACTCCCTGAAAGCCATGCATGGTCGAAGAAACGCTCATAATAGTTTTATAAGATATACGAAAAGGCGCTTGAGTACAGTAAACGATACATTACATGTGTGACCTGTAATCCCAACTTTGGGGCGTGGAGAGAGCAGAGTATTTTGTTGATACGACAACAATCTCTAGAGAGCTTGAGGCTACCTGCTGACGCCGTAAAATCTGAAGCAAGAACGTTTGCACACAGGAACTGTGGGCACGGCGCGTCCGTAGAAACATCTTTCAATTATTCGAAAATTAATTATATGGCTATATTTTTTAAAGTTTTTTAAGTACCGTCGTACTTTTGAAACGTTTGCATGTATGCCCTCATAGGGGCTTGTGATGTATAAATATGAATATATTTTTATTTACGGAACATTCCAGACATTTTTTGTTTTATTAAGGCAAATATGTTGTTGTAACAACTAAACATTTATATTTTTTACATTATTTATTTAGTGTAATATTCTAAAATACAGCAAATCTACGTTTTAATCCTGCAGAAATAATTGTTGTCATAAATGAATTTCCTGTCTTGCAAGGGACTCTGGTAGCTAGAAATATCAATATTAAAAAATAATACAGTATTTGCTTGACCCCTTTTTGGCCAGATGCGGGTTTGTGAGTGCTTCGCTGTGCACTTGCCCTGATGGTAATTTCTTAATGAGCTTAATTGCCCAGTACTGGTACCGAAATAATAAGTTAATTGGTTAAAGAATCAAGACATTCACTTAAAATTAGAGTCCTCTGTGAGTCACTCATTGCATTATCATAAAAGACACCTACATGGAAAGACTCAAGCTTTACGTAAATGCCTGCTGTCGCTACGTGCTTCCTATGTGTTGGTACGCTTCTTTTTTCTGCGACAACTTGGTGATATCGAAATAAAAACTAGCATCGCCGACAGTGTTATTAAACGGCCCTACGCTCGCAGTGTACGCGCCACTGATATGCCATAGCAGCGATTGCTCAAAATTGGCAAGAAGTCAGTCCGTGAATAATAAATACATTTTAAACTTGTTTCTTTCTATCTGTACTGTCTATTTCTCGAGTCAGGCAGAAGCGTGGGACCCTCCTCGATAATTAAAGTGCGAGTGTGGAAAAAGAGAAAACTGAAAACGATGGCGAGATGGTTAACATGAGAGTAGTAGTAGTAAGCGTTTTATTGAAATTGAAAACCTTTTCAATAAAACGCTTACTACTACTACTCTCAGGTTAACCTTCTCGCCATTGTTTTCCGTTTTCTATTTTTCCATACTCGCACTATAATTTTCGAGAAGCTTAACCTGAGAGGTTAGTCAGGGCCTGCTACTTAGTACAGGGGGAAGGGAAGCAGGCAATGAAAATAGCGATGAAAACGACGCTAGCATTATTCCGTCGCCATGAAACACCCTTCGTGCTGTAGTTGTCGTTGCTATATAGTCAATCCAGCGAAGGCGATGAGCATGACTTTGGGGTCACCAAAAAATTGAAAAATAAAATCTTTCTGCGATCATGTGTACTGCTCGTTTGGCCACAGGAAAATCTCACTCTGGTAGTCGTCCTCAGAACTATTTTTGACAAAGACGTCATCAGCATTCTTTTGCGTTCTGTCATTTGCGACAAAATAACTTCTGTTTAGCCATATCATATGATCAAATTTTTTCCCGAAAATCCTATTCTTAAGTGATCACATGTAGGTTGTTCTTTATCTTCAGTTTAACGAGTTTTTTTGGCAGTGTGTTTACTGAGGAGAATGACATTTCAGATTCGGCTGTACTACAAATGTCAGTCAACAGCAATATGGAATATATAGTTATTTCTACTCATGGAGTTGAATGTGCAATTGATCGACTACCTACCAACTCTAGTCCGGGTCCAGATGGCATCTCTACCAAGTTATTAAAATTAACCAAACCAATATCTGGTCATCTTCTTGGAAGGCTGTTCCAACAATCACTCTCCACAGGTGAATTACCGGATGATTGGAAAAATGCTCGTGTCGTTCCTACTTTCAAATCAGAAGATAAAAACGTATTGAATAACTACAGACCCATTTCACTCACCTGTGTTTCATGTAAGCTTCTTGAACACATTATATCATCTCAAATCATGACCTACTTATCATCAAATCATCTTCTTTTCACAAACCAGCACGGCTTTCAGCGTGGTCGTTCGTGCGAGACGCAGTTGTTCGAGCTAGTTACGGACCTCCATAACTCTGTCCACTCGTCCAAACCCGTTGATGCTATTTTTATTGATTTTGCCAAAGCCTTTGATCGCGTTCCCCACAAACGACTAATACATAAACTGAATAAATATAACTTATCCACCTCCGTCGTTAAATGGATAACAAACTTCTTAGCTAACAGACGTCAGTCTGTTGTAATCGGTCAATGTCTTTCCTCCTCCCTTCCTGTGACGTCCGGTGTCCCGCAGGGATCGGTACTTGGTCCTGTGCTTTTCCTGATATATGTCAATGACCTCCATACTAACATCACATCTTGCACTCGTTTATTCGCAGATGATTGCGTCATTTATCGTCCAATTACGGGTCCTCTGGATTGTAAAATTTTACAGGATGACTTGCATAAAATCTCTGACTGGTGCGACACGTGGTTGATGCAAATAAATACAAGCAAAACGAAAGCTATAACATTCACCACACAACGTCATCCATCTTCGCACACATACTTAATCAGAAATGATCCCATCGAAAATGTAAGTTCATTTAAATATCTTGGTGTTCACCTTTCATCTGACCTTAGCTGGAACACTCACATCCAACATGTTACTAACAAAGCGATGAAAACTCTAGGCTTCCTTAAACGTACTCTCTTCCAAGCAAACCCAGAAACAAAACTCGTTGCCTACTCAACTCTTGTCAGATCCCAACTGGAGTATGCATCCATCATTTGGCATCCTCACCAATCATATCTAGGAGAAAAAATAGAATCACTTCAAAACAAAGCCGCTCGTTTTATAGTTCGTGACTACTCCCGCTTTACTAGTGTAACCGGTATCAAACATCGACTCAACTTGGCACCCCTTCACACCAGAAGGAAAGTTGCACGCCTATCGTTTATTCACAAGCTCTACCATAGCTCTTCAGCTTTTAAAGATGTTTTTTTACGACCATCCCACCACATATCACCCCGTTTGGATCACCTTTTTAAAATTAATCCCATATATGCTCGAACTAACATGTTTAAAAATTCCCCTCTCCTTCTTGCAATTTCAGATTGGAACAGCCTTCCAAGGGAAATTGCCTCAATCGGTGATCATGAGTCTTTTGTTGCCGCCGTAAACACGATGCTACTTGAGTAGGCTAAGTTGAATTGAAATTTTCGTCTTCAGTTTTGTGCACCTGTTTTACCTTTGCTGTGTATATATATCTCCATTGTTGCTGAAAGTGCCGGAACGCGTCATAATGTTTTTCTATATGTATGCATTTTATTTTATTTTTATTTTTATTCTTTGTGTGTTGCTGCTTGGTTTTTGTTTTTCAAATTCTGTACTGTTGTAGGGGCTATGTAATGCCCGTGTGGGCCTTTAGGGTAAAATAAATAAATAAATAAATAAATAAATAAATCTTGCAATAAAACATAATTAAATTGTATAAAATGGAAAGTGTAGGACGAAATAGTAGTCTGCCTGAAGCGAGGTGAAGCTTTACGTTTTGAGGGTAGAGGAGGGTGGTAAAAATATGGGATGAGGATAATTCGTGAAATGCGCACTTGTGGCAAGCCGACTGGTGACAGGATAATTCATCACATAGGAACATTCGTCATAGGGCGACTCGTCCATTGGACAGTTGATCACATTGACAGCGCAGAGAAGGATATAATAATCTACAAATCGCAATTTTCAGTAACTAGCTATGTTCTCTGACGAGTGCGCAGTTAGAACAAAAGAACAGGATGCCTTATTGAAAAGTAATATGCATGTAAATGTATGCAATGCCGGGGGATGTGCGTAGTCGTTAGAGCATGCATATATACCACGTAATTTTTGTTTCAGGTTGCTAGAAAGAATGTAGATGTACAAATATGTTTCGAATAGAAAACATTTGAGAAAGAAACTTTACTATTCCGATATAAGAAGTCCAGGACTTCAAGCGAACCATTGTGCGACGGGTTGCCCCCGTGACGAATCATCCTATGACCAATGTTCCGCTGTGACCAACGGGCCTGTTACCAGTCGTCCTGTGACGAATCGACATGTGATAAATGGACCGTATCCTTAAAAATATATAGCTGCAGGAAAAAAAAAGTTAACACTGTACATAACTTTTCAATCGGGACGCATAGAGCGATTAGGGCGGACTTTTTGCATGTTGTGATATGCACTGATTACGTTGTCATTTTGTTTTTCAATGTCTAGAAGACAGTTTCGCCGCATCCGTTAGGTCAAGCACCGGTTAGGGTGCCGCGAACCGATTAGTTCATGCACTTTTTGAGAATATGATTTTTTGCGTTGTGCTGGCGTTGATGTCAACCTTGCCAAAAGTATCCATTAGTGCCTCTCTGTGGTCCTCGTATGTTGGTTGCGCCCATCAGGCATGTTTTATGTCTCCGGATTGACTGCACGAGGTGCGATTAGCTGTGTTCTACCGTCTGAGATAGAATTATGACGAAAACCAAATACGTAAAACCTCAGCTGGACTAGTTGAGAAAGCAATTAGGCATGACCGGGGTGAAGACATTTATGTACATGGGACGTATGCATGGTAGACCAAAACATTGCGAAGTAGTATATCTCCTTCACAAGAAGTAAATGGTACCACCAGGAATCTTTTTGACCCGTGTGTGAAAACGCTCCGCTGTTGTATAAATAAAAAAACAAGCTTGCGCATAAAAATTCGATAGCGGTGTAAAAGCAAGCCTTCACGCAGAAAGGCCCAGCATAACTAAACGGTATAAACCGCACCGACCACTTTGCGTCCTTCAAAGAGATCAAACGAGGTGTGCTCAGTGCTTGGAAAAAACCACCTCTCTATTCGACAAACGCATTGTTGAGATTATTTGAAGTGATTTAAGAGAGCTTTAAGTGCTTTAAGAACAGAGCTGCTTAGTGGTGCATCGGTCGAGTTTCCAACATATAAAACTACCTCAAAATATTCACGAAACAAAGGCACTAAGACTCTTTGAGCAAATTTAGTAACGAATATTTATTTTTTGTGTTTTGCAATATTAGTAAATAGGAAACTACAATCAAAATACTACATTTTATGTTGAAATGGGGATCCGGACAATATGGTTCCGGACATTATGGTCCCAGGCCATATGGTACCGGACAAAATCGGACCCGTACAATATGGTCCCGAGTGCTAGACCGGTAAAAATAATCCCAAATCATTTTCGCGGAATTTATTTTTTTTTCTTGCTTTTCACAGGTTTGTAGAT
>JAZHYW010038004.1:0-11276 GCA_037355805.1 Ixodes ricinus | reverse complement strand
TTACGTATTTGTTTTAAAAGGTCGTGAAAGCTACACTTATGTGGTTTGTGCAGGTGAGTTGTACGGCCAGGGGTACGTAGTATAGGGCCTAATCGTAACAATCAGTCGGATAATTAAATACAATTTGTTAAATAACTTTTTAATTAGTGAAAATGAACACATAGTTTAAATTAGAAACTTGCTGAGAGTCAACGTAAACCACTAAATCAAATCTTTTTAGAAGGATATAACGCAGGGGTAGCATTTTACGCGTTCGTTAAAAACACTTCATTTGTATCCGTTTCTAGGATTCGGTTTCCTCTCGGAGCGCATCTCTGCGCCCACGGTCCTGTTCTCTAGGAGTTTAGACGCGCAACACACGTGCGCCTGCTTCCCTCCATCCTACGAGGGAGTCGAACGGGTGGCTTCGCACTGCGGCCACCAGGCAGCAGAATCGCAGGCGCAAAGATGCGCTCTGGTAAGAAACCGAAGTCTGGAAACGCGTCCAAATTGAGCATTGTTTTTTAAAACGCCGTAAAATGCTGCTCCTGTCTTATATTTTCACATAAAGAGTTGATTTAGTGTTTTCGGATGATGCTTAGCAAGTTTCTAATTGTAACCATGGGTCTATTTTCACTAATTAAATATTTAAGGAACATATTTACTTAAAGTGAAGCTAAAGCGGTTTTGTATTTGAGGAAACACATTTAAGTCGTCTTCATTTGACCCATCCAAACATCTCAAATATCAAAATTATTTCCTAATTTGGTGAATCGAGGCTGCATAGCATCCTTTTCAAAGTACCACTGAAGGCACTCTTTCCCGGAGAGTGACGTCACAAAAGGAGCTTTCGAAATCTCCGCTCACGCATCTTCAGGGTCTATCAAAGCTATGGACACACACGCTATTTTTAAAAAGGGGAGAAAAAGACGTCACGACTGGTGCCAGTGCGGGAAAATATACCTAGTAAGCTTGCGATTGGACGTGCGGCCCTCAAGCGACGCACGCTTGGCAGCTGAAAGATCCTCTTACGACGTCACTACTGGTCGGATGTTTTTTGTGTTTTCTCACGTTTAGTTATATCTTCGTGGAAAACGAACTTGATATTAAGATTCAGGGGATACAACTACGCTAGAATCAACCTCCATCTAGTTTTCTGAAAGAGGTCTTGCACTTCCCTTTAATAAGCCGACTCATCATTACAATTAGCCCTCTATACCATGCCCCCCTGGCCATATAACTCACGTGCACTGACCACGTAAGTGTAGATTTTACGGCTTTTTTTCAACAAATCTGTAAAGCATATAAAGAACACCCTATAGCATGTCCCCTAATACAATACGACTGTATGGTTCCTTCCCCGCTTGCATCGTTCGGGAGAGACTCGCGGACATCCAGCGTTCCATTGGAATGCTGGATATCAGCGAGTCTCTACATCAGCGATTGGTTTGAAACAAGAATGATATTTGCACACCAATAAGCTCTTGTCCGAGGTTCTCGAGGAGCACTAATAGCAGTGGCGAAATGTAGTGACGTGGTAAATTTGGTAACAAGTATTTTTTTTCTATAAGAATTGAATTCAGCAAAGCTCAACTTTGCTCAAAAGATGATAATTATAAATTCAATACTGAACAAAGGTGCCCCTTGAGCTGTCAGTCCAAACTCCCACTCTTGCCCCTCAGGAGTTCCTAACTTGTGCGTAGAGGATCAGCCCAACCCAGATTTGTGCTGCGAGCGCACCTGCGATATAAAAATTGAATGAACATGAGATGAAAAATGAAAGACGTTTACAATTCTCTGTAATGCGAAATTAGAGTGCAGCTCTTGAGGAGGGGGATGGGAGGGTATGCCATTCCTCCTCATCCCCTCCTTTTCTTCTGCTCCTTCCCATTTAGCCGGAAATTTCCCTAAATTTAGCAGGAACATTTCCTCAATAAATTTAGCGGGGAAATTGATATCACGTGACCTCAACACCAGTTCAGTTTTTCCTCTAAATGTGGAACGGAAAATGACGTCACATGAATTTGTGTCACGTCAATTATAAACGAATTCAGTTTCTCCGCTGGATTTAGCGGAAAAATTAACGTCACATGAGCTCAACATTAATTCAATTTCCTGACAAGTTTAGGGAGAAGTTATGCCGACGGTGATGCCGCGAAGCGCGCACCTAAGAGCTGCACTCTAAATAAAATTGCGGTGGCTTAGCTCGGCTATGCTAGGATATACGTAGCGTGAGCTTATGCGCAGATAATGAGAGGCGCTATCAAGCGGCTCCGGTGTAGCGTCAGTCTTGGCTACTGCGCAACGGAGGCGGACAGCTGGGCACGCGGCGGCTCCAGTGCGTCTGCCGCGGCTATGACGTCATTCCTCTGGAATCTGCAGACCGGCGAGGCGCGCGCGGTGGCGGCGGAGAACGCGGCGGCGGCGGCTCCGGCCCGCCAGCTGTGCGCCGTGTGACGTCACTGCTCCTCGCGCTTGCGCAGCACGGCTCTTGAGAGCCACGCGAAGCTGGTCAACCTCGGCCAGTGTAGCTGATGCTACAAAAACTAAATGCCTCACGTGAAATAAAGTGAAAATAATAGAAGACGAAGAAAAGAGACTCTAAGATACTGCTTTAATGTCATTCCTTTTGTTCGTTCTCAAATATTTTGATTTCAGGAAATGTTCATCTCTTTATTTATACCCAAAATACCTCCCTCAGTTTCAGCATGAATGCAATAAATCAATGCAGACTAGACCTTGTAAACCATAATGCACATGAAAATGAATGTTTGCGCATAGTCATGCATGAGTCGGTGGCTCCAATCTCTAAGTACATTTGTAGTGAGGAATGTTCTTCAATAAAACTTTTAGGCTTTGAATTTGTCAGTTTAAACATCCACAAGGAACACTGTATGCCACTGTTTTTTTTTGCGACATATCGTAAATGGCGCAACACTGTCATCCTTGCATGCCTAAAAGAGTTTGCATTTTTTTAGCAAAGCATGTGCCATTCTGATGCCCATACAGCCCTATTTAACAAAATTTCCTCTATAGAGCTTTTTCCTGGTCCTTAACTCACATGACTAATTCAGTACCTTGAATTCTCACTCGGCATCAACACTTTTATATTTTGATGTAATAGTGAAATGCAAGATGTATGGGCTTGAGTACGGCTCAACAAGCACAGATTTGAAGAAAAGTACTGTCGAAAGCTCAAATCTCAAAATAAAAATTATTAAGTAGAATGCGGATACAACTATGGATATGGTCGTGAATACAGTTCGCACATTCAATATGAAGAATATGCGTTAGACGCATACTCAAAGATGCCTGTTGCATCCATATTCATGCAAATTACTTCAGAGAACCACACGCTGCAGTCTCGAGAGGGAGTTAAGTGAATGAGTCTACCGAAACTGAGTGTAGACAGAAAAAGCAGTTTGATCTGCAACAATGAGCAATACATAAGCAAGTGACATGTCATTATTACTGTTACAGTGTCGACTGTTTCTTATAGACTTAAACAAACTGTCAGCCGCGTCATTAGGTGAGTTCCCTCCGTATATTATACAGGGTTTCGCTCTTTCGAATGCTTTGCGAGAAAGTTGATGAACTGGAAATATCTAGCGTAGTTCTAGAAAAACTATTTCCAGAATGGTATCTCAGCATCGTAAATAATATGAAAACTTTCTAGAGACACGGTTATCGCAGGAGTTCAATGAAATAAATACTTAGTTTTGCGAGACAATCTTGCCGTAGTAAACATATAAAGTTCCCCAAGGTAGAGCTAGTCATTACGGATGATTTTGCCCATTGCATAGCATAAAAATTTAATTTGCGGCCTGCCAGCGTTCCCGGTGTCAACTTCAATTTCCCCCAGTTTACCCAACACCCGCTGACAATCTCGTCCGCCAGTGTTCAGGGTATCAACTGCCATTCCCGCAATCTTTCCGACACCCACTGACAAAAAACCCATCTGCGCTCCGGGCCTCGACAAGCGCTTACTTGCCTACCGCATCACCCCAAGACTAAATCCTTAATCTGCAATGAGTCCTGGCTGTTTCTCCTCCTGCCAGTCGTTATCCTGCCTTCCAGCGAACATGCTCTGCCACTCCTCTGCCTCCGAAGACGGCTTTCTTACATCTTAACCGAGCTCTTCGTCTTCCCCCAGTTGCATCACCTCCTGCCAACCACTATTCTAGAGTACCCGAGAAAGCGCGTCCGCAACCTCGCCCTTCGAGCCCTTTAGGTACGCGATTTGAGGAGACACCTGCTGAACTCTGGTGTGAGACAAGTCGCCAAAATTCCAACATACTTTGTCTCAACGGGCATCGTTAGCGCTAGTGAACAACCCGCTCAATGAATCCGTAGGACTCCCTGGGGACGACTAGAAGCGGAAACATACCGAACGGGCCCCACGTTGGATGCGCCATTTTAATGTGGGGTTCTTTCTAGAGGTCGCTCTACTAATAATCGCCGCCCGATCGGTATGCGTTTCGCTCGTCACCCAGGGAGTGACATAGCAATGAGAAGACAGCGAATAGGTTTACTGTACCTCCCGGTTGCCCGTCGTCGAGAGCCGGCAGTCCGGGCCCGCCGACCTTTGTTGTTGCCCGTCGATCAAAGCTTGCAGTCGGAGTCCGTGTCTAGGCCTGCGGATTGTCCTTCCCATGCCAGCGCTGCGTAGGCCAGCTGTCCAGGGCTATCACAGCTCGAGTCTCGCTGCGGAACAACCCCGGGATCGTCATAGCCCAGGTCGGTATGGCCAGGGCACGCCGTTTCCACCTGTTCGTCTCCAAACCTCGCTGTGGACCACTCCGGGGTTCGCAATGGGCCAGGCCAGGCAGCCTGGCACCATCGTCCCTGCCCAGCTCCAGCCTCGCTGAGCACGCACTGTCTCGCGCCAGCTTGTGACTTCTCCGCCGACCGCCTGTCACGTGCCCTCTGCCTCGTCTTTCACCCTCGTCTCCCACAAATTTCCCATGTTAATCAGTCTGCAGACTCATTTTTGTATTTGGAACTCCATCCAACCCAAGATTTAAAGACTTGGAAACAGCGCGAAAAAAACAAAGGACAAGAACGAGAAGTGAACGAACAAACACAATGCAGCGTCTTGTTCGTTCCCTTCTCGGTCTTGTCCTTTGTTTGTTTTCGCGCTGTTTCCAAGTTTGCATTATGCACCAACTACCCCAACCTCACGACTTGTTCCAAGATTGGAATATGTCCTTTGCATTTTAGGCTTAGTAGTGCTTTTGCTGTTTCTCTTAAGGAATAGGTAAGAAGAATGCTCATTAAGAGTGGCATACCTAACACCTGGTGGCAGGATGACTCCCCTCTCGTGACGCTAGTCAAAAGTCACTGGCAATGAGGTGCTGCGATGCCCTTGTTGCTAAGATTACCTTCCCCATGGTCCTGGCCAGACCACAGAAGAAGATTGAGTCCAAGCTTGTGGCCACTAGGATCTTCTGCTCTTGAGGCACCCAGGTAGTTGAAAATAAAAATAAATCACACTCAAGTACTTGGCTGAGGTACATTACAATGAATAGCATATTCTTTCGTGATCAGTACATGGATACTTTTATCTTTATAGTTTGTACTTCAACTCATTAAAAAACTGCTTCTTTACTGTCATAGCCATAATCTCCCCGAGGACAAGGCCATATAGGCCTCGAAATGATGGGTACATAATTAAGGCAAATGATTAAACGCGTTCGTTTAACTCTTTCGCCCCAACCTGAGAGATTTCTGTCGAATATTCACATTCAACAGTGAAGACTATAAAAAAACTACTACTGCAATGGAAAATTTTTCTGCCCTCATGCTCAACGAGTGTCGACTGGGGATACGACTCCACCTCATACACTCATTTAGAATAAGGGTAGCTTGTACCAGCAGAGGGCAGGTGTCTGCATAAAAATATTTTAGTTGGCGCACCAAGAGGCTAACCGATAAAAATGGGTACTACTCTGAGCAGAACGCAAAGAAAAGCGGCGATCTCGACTTGGCATTAACAGTGGCACACAGTATCTACTTTACTGACTGAAGGGTACTGAATCATTATTTTCAGCTACCTAATCAAACTAAATTTTCTTCCCCGTTTGCTTTTTAGGAAAATCTCTAAATTTACAAGAAATATTAAGACAGCTGCTAAAAAAGCAATGGCAAAACCAAAAATCGAATTTGCCTGCTCTGCAGTAGCAGAACATCTATGGCAGGCAGATTTGCAGAGTGAGCATGTAGTCTAGAAACAAAGTATGTCCTATGTATATTTTTTCGTGCTGCAAACCAAGTGCTAGAAGGAGCTTTCACGGCATTCATTTTTCACTACCAAATCTCTTGCAATCAGCTGAGAACAAGTTTGACCAGTGAACTTGTCCTCGCCACTGGCATAACGTTTTAGTGTTGCCCGTAGAGACTCAAATAAATTTGTAAAAAAAACAAGGAAGACCAGCCTTCATAAAAAAATCTGTAACTTTGGCAAAGAAAAGTTATCTTGACAAAAATATGTGGGATAGAGTTTTACAGCGTCTATTCGTATGCTTAAGCAATTTTGAGGCAAATAGGTGACAGTGAAAAGAAAATGCCCGAGAACCATTAAGGGAAAGACCGAAAGGATGCATACCTACAACATAAAAATGTAGACGACCATGGGCAGGAAACTCTGACAAGGCTCTCGGAGTGACTTCCTGCAATAGGCCAGCGCAGACCACAGAACAAGATCGGTCAGAGCTTGAAGCCATAAGGTGCTTGATACCATAAAGTTCCAAAAGCAGCTGCAATTGGAAGTAAAGTGCCTTTCATTTCTCTGCAGGACGGAGAGTTTAATTGCTAGCATGCATTCAATAGGTAATACTGTAATGAATGCGCCGACTTTTCAATGCAGTATTATATCACCAAATTGCTAGCCGTACCAGACAACACTAAAAACCAGAAGCATTATTCCAAACTATCTCAGCTTAAAGTTAACCACGGCAGAAGCTGCAAGCCATCCTTGCGAATTCAGTGCAAAAAGCAAGCCATGTGACCTTGTAGTTGGACGCCATGGCACGTCAAGCTTATAATCACGTGTCACGCTGTTTTTGCTGCAATAGCTTGTAGTGTCAAAAGTGGTCCAGCTTCAAGAAATACAAAGTATAGACGTATGTAAGTGCACTCTAAGAAAGAAATGGAGGAAAAAGGTAGCAACGGCGCGTCTTCCTCCCTTCTACTGGCGCGCCCTCAAGCGGACACGAGAAAAAGGGAGGAACGAAACGTTTTTCTCCTTCTCCAGGCAGACGGGAGAAAGCTGTCGCCCTCCTGACTTATATTCTTTCGGTTTCGTTTTTTGAGCACGTCGCACACGTTGTTTAAGAAAAGTTGTTGAGTTGATTGAGCTTCAGCGACAACAAAGGCCACCGTTAATTCCGTCTTCTAGTCCAAACGTGCAGAACATTTCGGTTGCATTAATGTTTTTATCACTAATTTTATCAAACGAGCAAACGAAGCCGCTAAAAACAGCGAAGTTCCGGAGCAGTGCCAGCAGAGCTACGTACAATGGGTAAGATTGCCGTCTCGCTGGTCTCGCCGTCTCCGGATTGCGGAACCCACCCTGCCCACCCCACGCCAGCCCGCGCGGAACTACAGTAGCGGAACCACGCATATATGTGTCGACGTTCTCGACGTAATGGAAATCGCAGGAACTGCGTCCAAGACCGGCAGGTTTTGCTGCTGGCTGCCTGGGTGCCTTCCGTGCTGAGTTCGGTTCTGTTTTCCGATGCCGAGTGCCAACCGGCAATCAACGTGACTTTGTATTTCTGCGTGTCAGCAACATAGCAGCAACATCGTGATGGCAGTGTTGTACGTTTTGAACAGAAGACTGGAATTATCACCGATGTGACCGTGTGTTCGCGTATCAGTGGTGTAACAACAATATGAGATGACGTAAACTGTCGGGCATTGATGCCGCTGGCCGAGCCGCGATCGGAGGGGGCGGGGTGTCGCAGGTTGACATTCCGCTTTACATTAAAGAGTTTAGACCACTTGAGGGATTAGGTGCAATCGGTCGACGTGCGGATAGTCATGTTGGAACGCTGGTCTGAACAGTAAGCTCCTATCGTACTGTGGCCAATGTGACTGTCGGTTGTCTCCTCCCCGAGAGCGATTGCGCTCTGTGGAAAGGACTGAAAAGTACGCAATTATGACGGAAAGCACGTATATATACGAACAGTGTGGAATTTCAACATTAAAAAGAATAGGTAAAATCGAAAAAGAAAAAAGCTACCCTTTATTTTGCTGGTTAAATATACTACAGTTCCTGGAGAAACTGCCCTCCAAGTGGCGCGCTGGGATGAGCGCTAGAAGTTTTCGAGCTCGCCACGGTGTAGCTCCGTACACTTAGCACCTGCCGCAAGTCGCGGCTTTGACTGCATTCAAGTTGATCGAAAAGCGATTTCTCTGCCCGTGAAGCTTCACTTCCAGCTGAGTGAATATCCGCTCTTCAGAGATTAATTCAAGACGGTAATTGAAGCAGTGCGCGAACAGCACAAATAGAAAAACAAACTACAATAGAAATACCGGCTACGACGTGCCGTGTGGGGAAACAAACTCATGGCTTTGAGCCGCATTAAAGCGGCTTGATTTATTGGCTTTCAAATAATTACGGCATGATCGAGCGTTTACTTCTTAATAAGAGATTCATCCCCTGAGCCATTCGAAATATTCCTAGTGGTATTACATTGCTGGGAAAAGATCAACATGGTGGGAAGATTTTTTATTGCTTATGGAGTCACCGAAAAATTCCGTACGTTCAAAACGACCAGTATAAAAGCCAGAAACGCACAGCTCGGGTGTAGTGTTCGGGTTAGTGTGCCGTTGTGTTGACATTTGTATGTGCAATGTGTGTGTATGTTACTGTATGTTCACCTGATGCTTGCAGTATGCGTAATGTGTGTATAGTAGAGGATCCGAAAGCGCAAGAATAGCCTGAGCAGAATAACAAGATTTTTTTTTGTAGAACATGAATTGGGCGGTACCTAGCGCCGCCTAGGTTTGCTGGTTGCAATTACTGTGTTTGACCCTGCCTTCTGGTGGCAAGCGATTTAACCTTGTTTCACGCTACGCAATAAACAGCGGCTTCGAGTTTTTTTTTTTTGGGAGCGGCTTTTGGTTTCGCGGATTGGTTTGCCATTCCTCCATGATGTGCGGTTGGCGAAAGAATTGTGACTCGAGGAACAGCAAAGGTAAGACGTGAAGTGCGCGAAGTAACTGGTTCTCGGTTGTCTCCGTTTAACATCGCAGTGCTGGGGACGAGAAGACTAAGTAGCTGCTTTCGAAACGCAAGTTTCTGTACCTGTGGGGGAACCTGGCTTCGGAAATGAAGACAGTTCGCGGAAAGCTCGTGTTATGCTTTTATTTGCTGCTCCTTTCGTCCCGTACAAGAGACGTAGCGTCCTCGTTAAGCCTTATTGAGCTCGATTTGCTCGATTCAGGGCCGTCATAATGAGATGGAGGCGACGGAGGAACTATTTGTTCCCCTGCTTCAGGGACGAAGGTTTCTCCATTTCTGTAGGAACATAGGTTACAAGACCGTTCCTCCTTTAAGGAGGACTATCCATACCCTTTTTTCTAAGAGTATGTGGCCCCGGCCTACTCTTCACCTACATTGCGAGGTAGGTACTCCGACGTTCCAACCGGAATGTTTGCTGCCTGTAACCACACGACCAGCTTGAGCCCAGCGATTGTTTGAGCTGAGTACATGACCTCGACAGTGTCGTTATTCGACAAGCAGTGTTATGAATGTTAAAAATGACTGACTTCCGGAGAGACTGCGTCTCAGCCACTAATGGCTTGGGATACCTAACTGAATACTGATATATTAACTAAATGGAAAAACAATTATCTGGCAGGCATTTTAGCGACAAAATCGCTAAAATGGCAACACTGGACTCGCGGCCAACGCGCGAGGAGGGTCTTGCCTTTCTGTACATATTTGCTTTCTTTTTCGACTTTGACTTAGCATTGTGGAAGCCACGAGAGGGAGATTAGAGTCTTCCCCTCCGATGGAAACAAAGACGACTTTCGGGGATTAGCTTCCCCTCCGATTGATACAAAGGCTGCCTTCAGGGGCTCGGTTCCCTCTCCGATGAGTACAAAGGTCGCTTTCTTAAAAAGTGGGGGTCGGAGACAAGTTGGCACCACTCTGTGGCCATTATCTATCCATTGAAGCGGAACAAGGAGCGTTTCCAGTTAACTCTTCTTTCGACTACGGAAGGATTTGAAACCTGCGCACCACGCTTGTGGGAGGAGCTTCTCCTACCTTCTTAACTTGCAACCGACTATAGAGTCACTGTATGGGTGCCCAGGGGAGCGCATTCCTTTTCTTTTTGCGTTTTGCCGACTATGGCTGGCCATAGTAAAACGGAAAGATTTCGAGCCCACTGCAACAAGCAAGCTTCGTGAGGTGAGTGCCGATTACAGCTGGTTCATTCCGCGTATCGCGGAATGAACCAGCTCTTTCAACACGCTCCAATGCATATTACTACTGCCTTCATACCTCCGTCGACGCGTGTACCAAAGATGGCGGCGCCAAGGTTTTGGTTTCAGCACCGCGCCGCGGTTCTAGAACGAACCTTCGGAGTTTTGTTACTCTGGGAACCCGTACAGTGACTCTACCGTAACCCATAGCCGGCGTCGGCGAAAAGCGAAACGTAATGCTTCCGTCCAGTGACTTCCGCTTCCGCTGCCACGGCTTCTCCGCTCCCCTAGCTCCCCGGCTTCCCCGCTTCCCGTCGTCGCGGAGATGGCGGAGACGTAGCGGTAGGGGGGTGGTCGGCTCGTTCTACGTTTTACGGGAGAGATGTTTGGCGGTCCGGTTTTACTGCGACTCTGGCTCTCAACTCGACGGCGCCTCTCTTCATTCAACAAGGCGTGAAGCCGTAAGCGAATCTCGTCCCCTTTTTTGCTCTATTTTTTAAGTTATGTTAGGTGTACTTCAATGTAAACATGTGCGCCAAGTGTTAGTGACAATTTTGAGCTAGAATAATTGTGCTTAATCGTGGTTTTTCATTTACCGAAAATGTAAATCGGGACGATGACCGAGGAGCCATGCTTGAAAATGATGTACGATGTTAACTTCTACTGGTTATGGCTGGATGCGAGGCGGGTCCCAATGCGATGGTAAGCATTTAGAGCACCTTTCTGAACGGCATGTAAGCAATATAGTGATCAACGAGACGAGCGACGGCGACAAGCTAAGAGTGCCGGCGACGAGCGACGAAGATTTCTCACTGTCGCTGCTTGCGTCGCTCGGTTTTTGGGTTTCTAGAAAACGTTGCTCA